>JALPQI010004510.1:0-62669 GCA_025490895.1 Thaumatotibia leucotreta
GTTGAACAATAGAACAGAAACACAATGTGGTGGGCTAACACTAGTATATTATACTTCGTTCTATATTATAGTTCTAATATAGAACGAAGGTGTTCAATATTTACTGTAGATAAGGGCTAGAAAATTTGCCGCATCGACCGGTTGCGATCTATTGTGGCAGCCCTGTTTTATATTTCATTACTAATACCCGTTGAATCCAGGAAGTTCCATATTCTTTGGGCTGTAATATTCTGTACGTCGTGAGGTTGAAGTACTTACCCAACTAGGTGAGGTCTTTTGTACATTAGTGGTCCGCAGGAGCAGAGGATGTGCATAGCAGTTTCCTCTGATTCCTGGCAGAACCTGCATGTCGCTTTTTGTTTATTACCCATTAGAAACATATGTTCATCGATAACTGAGTTTATCGATATAGGAACTCCCTATTCGTCAAATAATTTCGCTCTGCAGATTCCGATGTTTATCAAAGTAATTCCTACATTGTGAGTGAAAAAGTCTGCACTATAGCTATCGGTACGTGTGCTTGTTTGTAACGTGAGGTTTACCTTCGGCCCGGTTAGCGAGGAGGTGTATTTGATAATTTCTGTATCAGGCGGAAGTCTTACCCCGCCTAGCACCGTCGACGGATCACTAGAAAGAAAAAGGTCGTTTATTACTTACTCTTATTTACACAAAACACAATATACAATATTCAATATATTCATCATCATATTCATCATCCTATGATAGTCCACTGCTGGACGTAGGACTCTCCTACAGCGTTGCCAATGTGTACCCAAAGGTACGAATGGTGTACTATTTTATGGTGTCTGTGTACCTGCGTACTCATCAGCCGTTTTGCGTACTATTTTACAAGTTTACTCCTCTTGAATAGAACAATTCATTTTTAACTTTTTCTATGAATATTATTTAGGAACGCACCCAAAAAATACGTCTACCGGCAAAACTCAAACAAATCGGGCGTTACCGACGTTAAATTATTCAAGGCAAAATCGGACATGTTTTTTTTGGCGATTTGTGTTGACGTTTATGACGTTGCGTTTTTTTTCGGCATTTGTCTGTTTACCCAAACTTGAACTGTGTGGCCAACCAGTTTCAGAAAGTTTAAGTCAGCAGAAACAGGCGGCAAATTAAAAAATGAAGGCGCAGTGTGAGTAGCCCCCACAAGGTGGACTGATGACCTGAAAGTCACAGGAGTCCGCTGGATACGAGACCGGTCATTGTGGCAATCTTTGGGGGAAGCCTATGTTCAGCAGTGGACTGATGTATTTCGGCTGATATGATTATGATGATGATGCGAAGATGTACATAGAAAAGTTGAATTTGCTACCTGTTCTTACTGACAGAGATTGTTGACCAGATCACCAGAGTGTGAGTACAAAGTGAATACCACAAAAACAATAAAATTTTCAAAGAAAAAAGGCAGAAAAATTGCTTTCAGGTTTGCTGTTTTATGTCTGTATTATTGCATACAGTATAATAATTTGATAATAATGAAGATGACGTTCAAATTGTTTAATTATCCGATTTTAAATTTATTCGATATTTCAGATAAGAACTCCTGAAAAAAATCAAAACAACTTACCCCCCTTCCAAGGCAGCACTGACAGAAAAATATTAGCATTTAAAAAATAGTATTTATATTTAGCTATAAAATAGGAAGAAAATTATAAAATAGTCATACTGATGAAGATCGGAATACTCATCGCAAAAAAGTTACAACTCGTATAAAAACAAGATGTCATAATTCGTCGGCTGACAACCAAATCTCACTATAAAACTGTCACTACTCTTAGCAACCTCTTACGTCAGTATTGAATCGGAACTTAGATACGATCTCTATTTCAAGTAGGTATTTGTTACTTAGTGAACCGACGATATGTACCTTAAAGTCGGGTTACAGTAGCCCTAGGCAGGCACATTGTCCACCCAAAAAAATCCACATTGGCAAATTAATAATTGAATGAATACAAGATTAGCTGCGTGACATCGTTTAGTTAAAGTGTTACCCCTTATTCATAAACGTCTGTTAACTTAACAAGCGGCTAATAATTTGTCCCTTTCGGTCTTAACAATGTGTCCATAAGAGCAAAAGGGACAAACAATTATTAGCGGCTTGTTAAGTTAGCAGACGTTTATGAATAAGGGGGTTAGATTTATTTATTATTTTTTTATTTTATTGAAACAAAAGTTTACACGACATTACAGTTTACACCAATGCGTCATGAAACTAAAATTAAAAGATATACAAATAAAGATACACAGATAAAGATAAGATATAAGAGAGATGCCATCTTTACATTTATTTAAGTCAATCAAAGCGGTATTTTCGTGTGGGCAATGTTACCCCGTATGCCTATGGCTAAGATAACCCGGCTTTACCGGTATTAATAAAGAATTTTATGAATCTATGTTTTAAAATATAATTATCTGACAATTATATTTAGAACCACAAGCAAAGGTAAAGGCTGATACACACCGGATGCGTGAGCAGCACGTCACTTGAGAGTTCATTGGCGTGCATGTTGTAACGTAGGATATTTGATAGTACATAGCACACCTAATGCACGCCACGCACACGTGCACCCCACGCAAGCGATGTGTCATCTACTATGAAATTTCCTATGTTACAACGCGCGAGGATACGTGTTGCAAACGCATCCGGTGTGACTATGATGATGCTTACCTAAGAATGGTGTGGGGTAGGCCGGTGAGGGAGTCAATGGCCCCATGCCTGTCTTTGTCAGAGCCAGGCATACCAAATGGGTACAGCGGGGACATGTTCTGTAACAAATGATCAAATCAATCAAATACAAATCAAATACATTTATTTGCAAAAATACAGTGATGTAGGATGTTACAATTCATGTCATGTGTAGCATGTATTTTGCTTGCAAGCAAGCGTGCAAATATTTTGTCAATTCTAAATAATTAGCAATATAATAAAAAATAATAATAATCCATAGTCAGTTACTAGAAAGTCTAAATACAAAATGTTACAATTTAATGTCAGGCATTATTTTTAAAATCTAAATACTGCTTAGTGCTGTAAAAACATCATTTTAGTAAATGAAAATATGACAAGGTCATTTCGTATAAAATTGAAAGTCTTTTAATAAATAAATAAAATAAATATATTGGGACACCTTACACAAATCGACCTAGTCCCACAGTAAGCTCAATTAAGGCTTGTGATGTGGGTACCAGGTGACGATATATATAATAGGATAGATACATATAGATTAGGGTGTTTCTTATTTTTGCAAGTTTGTAGGATGTTTGAAACAATAAAGGAGCTCTTTGCTGTCTCGATTGCAATTTTCTATGGGGCACCCTCTCATTTTGTTATTTGATAAGTAAACCATATTTGTTTTTTGTTTTCAATTATTATAAACAAAAATTAGGGGTCGCTACCGAAGTAATAAAAAAACGACTAATGATTTTGCCTTTCTTGAACTTCGTACTTCGATAGCGATCTTAGGGGTTTTTGTTTATAATAAATAATAATTGAACAAAAGAATATATAGTTTACTTATCAAATAACAAAATGAGAGGGTGTCCCATAGAAAGTTCCAATCGGGAGGGCAAAGAGCTCCTTTATTGTTTCGAACATCCTACAAACTTGCAAAAATAAGAAGCACCCTAATATAGATATTTAAATATATAGACAGCCATGACCAAGGAATGATTATTTGTGATAAATAAACACACAAATCGTCGGTGGACAAGCAAAACTCACTATAAAAACTGTCACTACTCTTAGCAACCTCTTATATCATTATTGAATCAGAACTGAGATACGAGCTTTATTTCAAGTAGGTATTTGTTACTTAGTGCGTTTTGCTTGTCACCCGACGATAATGCCCTCGCCGGGATTCGAACCCGGAACCTCCAGCTTCGTAGACAGGATCACTACCAACTAGGCTACGGAGGCTGACAAAAGCGAACCGAAGTTTTAACTTCATACTGTCATGGACTACCCTAATGCCCAGCAGTGCAGTGATAGGATGATGGTCAGTACCGGCCAGCATGAGGTCTCTCCTCGGCGTCCAGCAGTGGACGGACGACGGGTACTGACTTTGCCCTTGGCGGCGGCGTGGTAGGCGCCGTGTGCGGCCTGCGCGAGCATGAGGTCTCTCTCGGCGTCCAGCAGTGGACGACGGGTACTGACCTTGCCCTCGACGGCGTGGTAGGCGCCGTGTGCGGCCTGCGCGAGCATGAGGTCTCTCTCGGCGTCCAGCAGTGGACGACGGGTACTGACCTTGCCCTCGACGGCGTGGTAGGCGCCGTGTGCGGCCTGCGCGAGCATGAGGTCTCTCTCGGCGTCCAGCAGTGGACGACGGGTACTGACCTTGCCCTTGTCGGCGTGGTAGGCGCCGTGTGCGGCCTGCGCGAGCATGAGGTCTCTCCTCGTCCAGCAGTGGACGACGGGTACTGACCTTGCCCTTGGCGGCGTGGTAGGCGCCGTGTGCGGCCTGCGCGAGCATGAGGTCTCTCCTCGTCCAGCAGTGGACGACGGGTACTGACCTTGCCCTTGTCGGCGTGGTAGGCGCCGTGTGCGGCCTGCGCGAGCATGAGGTCTCTCCTCGGCGTCCAGCAGTGGACGACGGGTACTGACCTTGCCCTTGACTGCGTGGTAGGCGCCGTGTGCGGCCTGCGCGAGCATGAGGTCTCTCCACGTCCAGCAGTGGACGACGGGTACTGACCTTGCCCTTGGCGGCGTGGTAGGCGCCGTGTGCGGCCTGCGCGAGCATGAGGTCTCTCCACGTCCAGCAGTGGACGACGGGTACTGACCTTGCCCTTGGCGGCGTGGTAGGCGCCGTGTGCGGCCTGCGCGAGCATGAGGTCTCTCCTCGTCCAGCAGTGGACGACGGGTACTGACCTTGCCCTTGGCGGCGTGGTAGGCGCCGTGTGCGGCCTGCGCGAGCATGAGGTCTCTCTCGGCGTCCAGCAGTGGACGGACGACGCCGGGTACTGACTAGACATGTGTAAGTAATGCACGTAATGACATATCACTCGAACGCGTAATGTTACATTACTCATCACTCCGACAAAACAGGCATTACTCCCAAACATCACTCGAAATATCAGTACCCGAGCGCACACTGCCACTACGACCAGCCAGCCAATGCACGTCCGTAATACTTACTCCAATTTACATTAACGCGCCTATACGAAAGATCATTTCAAGATCTAGACATTGCGCGTAATGTGTAATGACATTGTGATAGTGTGATGTTTGCCATGCTATCATTGCTTCGTTATCCCGCTCGCACTCGAACTCGGTACTCACACGCTCTCGCTCGGCAGCTCGGTTCGGCTTCGGCTATCTTCGGATTGATGCCGTAATGTGGATGATACCTGTGATGTTACTATCTCGCGCGCGCCCGTGCTGCTGCGTATTGCCATCGACTATGTTCGGGTGATGTTTCGAGTGATGTAATATCTCAGTGAAATATTACACTTTAGGAAAAGTGATGTGATACAGTCGACTCTCGTTATTTCAAACCTGCGATAGTTCGAACCTCTCTATAATTCGAAGTTATCACGAGTTCCCTAGATGATCTCTTGCTATTTCGAAAAAATTCAATACATTTTTAAACACTTGGTAATTCAAACAAAAAAGTAATAGCTTCACAACAAAACCACGCGTTAATTCGAACTCGTGGGCGTCAAACATTCGATAATTCAAAGTTATGAGATTAAAGAGGCAACACAAAAGTTGCACGAGCATTTGTTGTTAATTATATAGTTGTTTGCCACTCAGTTAAGTTACTTTTCCGTTGGTTATGTGTACAGATTAAAAGTTTACGTTAGTTACGAGTCCTAGAAGGTATAGATGCTTGACGATTGCTGAAAAGAAGGACTTAATCGAAAAAGTGGAAATAGGTGGGAAGAAAAGTGAAAAAAAAGTATTAACACCTCGTACTTTCATTTTTTCTCCCGAATATTTCCCACCATTTGATATTTCGAACTCTCGATAAATCGTAATATTTGGATAGGTCCTTCGAGTTTCGAATTAACGAGAGGCGACTGTATGATGTGATACTTTTTGATGCACTGTTTCGCGCATGTCTAGTACTGACCTTGCCCTTGGCGGCAGCGACTGCGGCGTGGTAGGCGCCGTGTGCAGCGGCCTGGGCCAGCATGAGGTCTCCTCGCAGTAGCGCCAGTTCTCTCTCTTTGCCTTTCGACGCCGTCGATGATGATGATGACGACGATTTACCTGAAAAAAAAGTCGCAATAAGATACGGTGCAAGCCAATTCCTATATAATCTGCGACCATAATAATATATAACATGGACGTCTAACGCCAACTCAAAAATGCCCCCAGAATCAATTGTTCAATTGTGCCAAGATGGGCAGGACATAGCGGTTTCGGCGCATATTTCGGCGCAATATCTGTGACAAATGTTTATAGAATATAGCCAATCAAAACTTTGATGGACCAATCACAAGTATTTTTATACGGCGGTTTAAGTTTTTATAGGTTGACATTGACATTGACATTCATTGCCGTGATGCATTGAAGAGGGGGTGACACTTGTCAACTAAAATTCAGGACCGTTTTTGAAAGGCAATTTAGTATGGCGTGCGGCTTCCATGTTTATTTGTTCCTAGTATATAATAGACCAACTGGATGCGTAGTCAAAACGCCAATGGCTAACTTTTCGTCTTTGTCGTACTCAAAAAAAGTGTCAGAGAGAAAACTACGATACGGTACTGAGCGTTAGCGTATATTCAATACCGGGATTAATTTGTGCGCAATCACGGTATTTAACTTATAAAATCCCGTTATTGCATACATTTGAATCCCGGTATTGCACGCCCTAATACAAAGTAGCTTTGGAGACAAACTCAGCTTACTCATAGCTTAAAGCCCCTGCAAAGCTATTCAAAACCAAACTTCACACAGCTTGATAATGTCATAGCCATAACAATATGACACTTTCAGCAGTACATTCAAACTAATTTACGGCGCTAGATTGGCTTAGCCTGAAGCCGCAACTATTCAAACCTAAACTTAACAATGGAAATGTTAGAGGAATTTTAGTCAGCCTCGGGGTGCCGACCGGCTCGGTGTACGGGCCTGTCGGCTATATCATGCATGTCAACAGCGTGTCGAATGTTGTACACAACTGTAAAGTCGTTATGTACGCGGACGACATGTGCCTGTTGTGCGCCGGCAGGGATATCACAGTCATGATGGACAAGGTGCAGAAGGATTTTGAGAATATAACCATGTGGGCGCATGACAATGGAATTATTCTAAACATTAGTAAAACAAAGTGTATGCTTCTACATTCCCCATATAACAAAGTAGCGAAACGAATAACGTCTAGCGATATTAGCATCATAGGACATTCTTACCCATGTTTATATATGAATAAATTTAATTGCACCTGTAATAAAATACAATTAGTTAACGAATTTAGATATTTAGGTCTTTTAATTGACATACATTTTAATTGGAAATTGCACATTAACCAGGTTTGCAATAAACTAAACTCTATACTGGGGCAGTTTTATTACTTAAATCGAATAGTTAATAAACGTACAATGCACATTGTCTATCATGCACTCGCTGATGCATTAATAAGCTATGGTCTCAGCTGTTACGGGCTTACCTTTAAATCCTATCTGGACCGAATAAAGAACCTACAATTGCGATTAGTTAAATATTTGGTTAATAAATCCACCAAAGATGAGTATATGCATAATTACAATCAACTTTTCACGAAATGTGGAATTCTTCCCGTCCAATACAAGGTAGTTTATTTAAATGTTTTGTATAGTTACTATAGTGATGAATATAAAACAAGAAGAATAATTAAACGTGATACGAGATCAGCAACAACAAAAAAACTGTTACAACCTTCTGCTAAAAACTATTACGGAAAAAGAACGAAGGAGTACATAATTCCAAAGATTTATAATGAATACCCTCTATTACTTGACGATACTAAGTTAAGGATAGGTAGTTTAAAATCACAATTCAAAAAAATTTTATTAGATAAGATCTCAGAAAATTAAGTCCTTATGGGAATGAGTGTATTTTTAATATGTATAATGTCGATGGAGATTGCGTTCGGGGTTCTAAGTTCAGAACAAACCTTCCGCACTCTGCACCTTGTACGTTGTTGTCGTCGATATAATGATGTATCTAAACCTAACAATTATTGCTTATGTAATCAAATGCTACTTGCCATGTTGTGTCCTGTAATGGTCCCTAGTTTGAACTAAATATGCAACTTTTTACCGTTCTGTTGCCGTGCGAGAATAGGCATCGACTCACTGTGACGTAATGGGGCTTATTATCGGACGCAGCAGGTGTTGTCGGTAGGTATACTATGATACCTGAGTACTATTGTTAATGTACTTTAGTCTGGAGCGCAGCGCCAACAAACTGTATACAGTTTGGCGAACACTTTATTTATAGGTATTTTGTATTTTCTATCGTAAATAAATTAAAAAAAAAAAAAAAAAAAAAAAAAAAAAAAAAAAAAACATCGTCAGGGAGTAACTTGACATAGCTTGAAAATGTTAGAGGAACCTTACATCTTCAGGGAGCATATTCATGCTGTTATGGTGCTGAATCGGCTAAGCTTCGTGAGTAGCCGCCGATTCAGCTCATTCGAAAGAAGATGGACATTGGCTTGAGAATGCGAGTGCATCCTTACGTCTTCAGAGAATATATTCAAGCTAACTTACGACGTTGGCTTGGCATAGCTTGAAGCCGCCGCCATACTGTTTAAAACCAACTAGACGCAGCTCAAAAATACCAGAGCTACCTTTCATCTTCAGGGAGTACTTTAATTATTCAAGTAGTATAATGAAGCTAATATTTGGTGCTTATTCGGCTTGGTTTAGTGGGTGGCCGCCGCCAAGCTGTTTAGCGAAGGTAAGCTGATAGCTTCGTTAAACAGCTTGGCGTGGGAATGCGAGTACATCCTTACATTTTTGGAGAGTATATTCAAGCTAATTTACGACGCTGGCTTGGCATGGCTTGAGGCTGCCGGCAAACTATTCATATAAAAAGAGCAACTTCACATCTTCGGAGAATATATTCAAGGTAACTTACGAGGCTGGCTTGGCTGATGCTTATTCGGCTTGGCTTGGTGCGGGGCCGCCGCCAAGCTGTTTAACGAAGCTAAGCTGGACATGGCTTGAGAATACGAGTACAGTCTTATTTCTTTCGGGAGTATATTCAAGCTAGCTAGGCGTTATAGCGGGTATTGTACGGTCGACGACAGGGATATGCTGAGTTGCTCACTAAATACTGACGGCGACCGTACTCTCACTCGCATATTTCTATTTATTCACGGGTTGTAACAAGCACCAAGTAAAATTATTTCGAACTCCCCATCGGCACACAAACCTTTAAGGTTTTAGCCAACAATGGGTCTTGTAATTTGATTATGTAATATGTTTGTATTAATTATTCAATACAAACACATTACATAATCAAATTACAATTATAGCCGCCGCCAAAATGACACAGCTTAAAAATGCCAGAGCAACATTAGATCTTCAGCGAGTCATTGAATATGTTCAAGTAGTACAGGCAAATTCACCAAAGCTGGCACGAACGGAATGAATGAAATGAATGACTTAACATTGTGTGTATGCGACCGTGCTATACCAACTTGTATCTACTGTCATTTTGACATCCACTCATAGTTACATTCTGTCACTTACTCGATCCATTCATGCCAGCTTTCGTGAATTCCTGCAGTGTTATTCAATAAGGAAACCGCCTTGCTGTCAGCGCTGTGTCAGCGCTGCGGCAGCGTCGAGCCTAAAAATGGTATTCACTAATGTACTTTAAACGACTCTAGCGCTCGGCGACGAATGCGGCGTGAGCTGGAACTACACTGCGTCGAGAGTTTGACGTTTAATGTACGAACTTCGTATTCTCTAACGAAAAACAACGACGAACTCGCCCACAACCACGCTCACAGCCTCGATTCCTAATGTCAAATAAAACAGCTAGGATTTTAGACAAGGCTGTCTCGACGTCGAGCTCGTTGACAAACGGAGCGTCGAATGTGTGAATAAGAGAATAGCATAGCTGTATATTAAAGCTAGTATTTTAAAGACTTACGAGGCTGACTTGGCTGGTGCTTATTCGGCTTGGCTTGGTGCGGGGCCGCCGCCAAGCTGTTTAACGAAGCTAAGCTGGACATGGCTTGAGAATGCGAGTGCATGGTTGAAGGGGAAGATGTCTTCGGGAAGCCGTAGGATGATCCTGAAATAAATAAATAAACAATTAGAACTTTAGGTTCTTGGGGCCCCAGCGCACGCAAATTGTTTGCTGAGATCGCGAAACTTCTAGTTGATGTAACTAAAGACCGAAGAGCTGGCGACTTCCTCGCACAACGCATCAGTATTGCGATACAACGAAGAAATGTATCAGCGTCTTTTAAATTTATCAATATCTTCCATTCCCAATTAGAGTGACTAAAACATCTCAACATGCCTCCTTTACCCTCCACCACTGCCCACCTTATAATATAATTATACCTACTAAATAAGAATATATTTTACTAATATACTGTAGTATCATTGGCTACGTAAAGTTTTCTGAAGGTATGACTATTATATTTTTCCCTGATAGCCATCGTCTTAAGGTTCAAAAAAATGCGGCACTTTTATTTTTATGTCCTATAATTTGTTAACAATCTTTTTTAAGTGAGTGAGATGACATTTTGTGCCGTTTTATGGATGAACAGAGCCTAATGCTTTCGTCCGCAACAAGTACAATGAAATAGAAAAAAAATCTGTCAACGTCAAAGTCACTAGTGTCATTCATTTATGTTTATTTTTCTATTTCATTGTACTTATTGCGGACGAAAGCATTATGCTCTATTCATCCGTAAAACTGCACTTTCACGTAGCTCATTTAAAATAAATTGTTAACAAATTATAGGAAATAAAAACAAAAACCGGCCAAGTGCGAGTCGAACTCGCGCGCGAAGGGTTCCGTACCATTATCAATTAATTATTAAAAAATACAGTTAAATCAACCTACCTCAAAAACTATAGGAGATAATTTAATCAAACCAAAAATCGTTGGTAGAGTTTATTAATGTGCATAACATATATTTTTTTTAGAATTTTATATCGCTTAGTTTAAAAAATAGAGGGGGGGGGACACATTTTCAGACTTTGAGAGTTGATATCTCGAAAACGGTTTGCTCAAATCAAAATGAGATTTATAAACCTTCATATCATTTTCAAAGACCTTTCTATTAATACCCCACACGCTTATATACAACTAAATTTTTTTTTCTATCCCTCAGTTACATGTATGGAGGGCCCCCACCCCAATGGTTTTTTTTACAATTTAGTATCATAATCCTGTAGCGGTTCATACAACACATATCCTTACCAAATTTCGTCGCTGTAGCATTTATAGTTTCCGAGTAAATAGGCTGTGACAGACGGACAGACGGACAGACGGACAGACGGACATGACGAATCTATAAGGGTTCCGTTTTTGCCATTTTGGCTACGGAACCCTAAAAACGGCATTTTCTTGAATCTTAAGACGACGGCTATCAGTAAAAAATTTAATATTCATACCTTCGGAAAACTTCATATAGCCAATTTATCAAACATTAAAATGTTGGTTCCCAGTTGACACATGCATCGCACACCTAATTTAGCTTGATTTTGACCACTATTACGAAGCAATAAGAGCGATACGAACCCCACTCACTCAAACTCTTTCTTCCTACTAGTGACATAGTAGGACTGTCATATAAGTTACAGAACCGACATACTACGAAATATCTTTACATATCATCTTAGCACATCAAACCGGATACGTAGTATTTCTGGGTTTAATTTAAAGTTAGTAACATCAACATTCCGTAGCAATTTTGAGAAAAGTAACTTACGTTACGAGTACCTAAGTTATTGTACAGTCAAGTGCAAAAATAAGTATCGAAATAATCCGCTCATAAATATGTTACGACGTTCTTATTACACAGAATTAGATAGCACTGGGACATATTTTTGAACATTTTTGTGTACACCTTATTTTGTCTTTGAATGTATTATGTAAATACACCGCAAACCTCATTAAGCCTCATTTTGAACTCTAAAGCGAAGCAATAAGAGCGATACGTGCCCCACTCACTCATACTGGGCTGAGAGTTGCTCGTAGAAGGACTCTTCTCTTTCGTCGATGCGCTCGACGATGTACTACTTCGACCCGACCTGGAAACAAAAATAGTTATTTGCTATACAAGGGTGCAAAGTGAGCTTATTCCACCATCCCCATTTTACCATCGAAATTCTAGACGCACGGCCGAGTTTCACCCTTACTTGGTAGATATTCCATTTGTTCGTACAAAGCGCTTTGCGTCTTCTTTCCTTATGCGTACTGCCAAGGAGTGGAATTCCCTGCCGGCGTCTATATTTCCAAGATCATATAACCCATCTTCTGGGCAAACTCACTCCATCGTAGGCCACGTCTCTGCACTTGGCTAGTCTGTGGCCATGACTAAGCCTATTTTAAATAAAAAAAAAAATAGTTGCATTTTACCCGCGAGTATGAAATTGAAACACGAGCAAGCGAAAGGATTAGTTGAACCACGACCAAAGCGAGTTAAGCGTCGTGAGCGTAGCAAGTGTTTTTACATACGAGAAGTAAAATATTTTTGCACTCTTTATTCTTTATTCAACAACAACCATGTAAAAAACAGCTTACGCCATTACATGTGGAATTATCTATAAGTTAACATAATTCTAGTAGTTATAACATTTTATGTCAAAATAATGAAAAGGAAAAATTATAGGGTACAGTAGCAGGTATTAAGGTAATGGTTAATTTTTCGTCTAAGTTGTGTGCATCTATCAGAAAAAATGTCGGCATTTTGAATCGTAGCTAAAAAGTTATTAATTAGTTCTATAGCTCTGTGGGTGGGTGCGTTGGAAGTGTGATTGGTGCGGATGTGATATGGAATAGTAAGGAGGTCTCTAGGGCGGCGCACTCGGCGCCCCACTGCAGCTGTATAGTTGTTAGGGATGAGGATGGCTATGCGCTCGAGCACGGATGGGTTATCAATATGATTTCTGAGGAGTAGACAGTAATGAATGGCTAATGTTTGTTTACGTCTTAATTCTAGTGATTCTATAACTACCATTCCTAGAACAAATGATGACGGAAATAATGTGGGGTAGTATCCGTAATACTTTTTATATAAATGCCTGGCAAATTTACGTTGGACATGCTCAAGCATAATGCTGTATTTGGCTTCTCGAGGATCCCACGCGATGGAATTATATACCCGTTTACTTCGGACAAAGGCATTATAAAGAAGTATTATTGTTTTGGGTCTCTAAATACTGAAGCTATTCTAATAATAAACTCGTGTGTAGCACGAAACTTTTCTCCTCACTATAGCGAGGAAACTCAATAAGGTAATTAATTAACATTTCTGCGTTTTGTTATTGCGTCGAGTGTCTAGTCAACTTACAGAACATTAACATTTTTCAGTAAAACAGATCTAATTATGGAATTTTAGTGCTTAAGAATTAAAATCAGCAAATTAAAAAGTCTCGTATTTTTCACTTAATTCTCAAACAATTTATTCAAATATAACTAATGTGTAAGCATTTTATGTTTTGTTAGCTGTCAAACGAATGTTATTTCGCGCAACGCTCCAAGGTCATTACTTTAGTCACTAGTGATAAAATAGTACATTACGACACCAGTGCGAAAAACACAAACAATTCGTGTCGATTTAAAACAATAGGCTAGCGGGCCACAACTGACCTGGCCACCGGTTGCCGACCGCTGGTATAAATAATATAGATACCAATACTGACCTCTCATTCCTCTGCTGCGGTTTCCCCTTCCCAGGCTTCGCGGACAGCGCGGAGAGCGCCGAGTAAGGGTCTCCGAGCGGGCCGCCGAAGCCCAGACCTGACGCCTGGATCCTGGCTAGGTAGTCTTGGGCTGCTAGGTGGGATGCCATGGACCACCATGCTGCGCCTGGAAATAGAGAAGGTATGTTAAATATTGGGGTACTTTTCTTTGAGAAAAATCGCCATCAGGTATAGCAGCCAAGGTACTCACAAATATCTCAGCTTGCAGCTATTGTCATGGTGTTGAGAGTGCATGTTCACAATTTGAGCGCCATTGTCGCTCCAGGGTGATTTTTTATTCACCGGTCAAACTTTAGGAGGTTAATTCTGAGGTCATAGTGATGTACTTTTACTATAGGACCGACATTTGATACGATATAAAAATCGGGAACATCAGATTTAAACCCAAACATACATACACCAGTTCATACCAACCCTGACATGTTGAAGCAGAGGATCAGAGATTTGGAGAGATCTGAAGGAGAGGATGGATGGTGGATGCTAGAAAGTGTGACAGGCAAGGGTGTTGGAGACAGGTAGATTACTTACTAGCCGCAGGATGAAAGGATGCCTGGCTATGGGCGCTGAGGGGCGCCTGCAGCTATTTTAGAATTTATTCAGTTTGGCCGTGTCGGCAGTATACAAGTATACTCACTAAACATAAAATGGAGTAAGACATAGAGCAAGATATGGCTGTCTTTTTGATTCTGCTACTGAAACGTAAGGAAGGCATTCCATTTTTTCAGGATGGCATGGCTAGAGTGATGAGCTAGAGGCATGGACACGCATTTTAGTGAGATTTATAGGAGAAACTGATGAGACCGAAAGCGACGAACTTCACGGTAGCTTGCTATAAGGGGGTTATACTTACTAGCCGCAGGATGGAAGGATGCCTGGCTATGGGCCCCGAGGGGCGCCTGCGGGGCGGGGTACCTCCCCCCGAAGCCGAACAGCGCGGCGCTTGCGACTGGCGTCATACTCTCACAGATCCAAGCATCACAACAGCTGTAGTATCCGACCCTTTCGGCTCCCGTCCCATCGTCATGTCAGGATGACAAAACGGGAAGGTCTATACGCCATAATTTGTGAGACGGTGACGAGAGACTGGTGTTACGGGGTCCTGGTTATAGGCCCTGAATTGCTCAAAGAGGTCATGGACACGTCGACGGAGAGATCAGAAGGAGAGGTTGGTGGATGCTGGAATGTGCGACAGGCATGTTGTCTCGTGGTTAGAGACAGATTTGTACCAGTTGTACTTACTAGCCGCAGGATGGAAGGAGGACTGGCTATGGGCCCCGAGGGACGCTTGCGGCTATTTTAGAATTTATTCGGTTTGCGCCTCATCGGCAGGATATACTCACTGAACAGAATGGAGGGAGACCTAGCCATGGGCCGAAAATGACCCTATAGTGCAAGATGGCTGCCCATTTGATTCTGCTACTGACACGTTAGGAAGTCATTCCATTTCTTGTGGAGGATGGCCAGGAGATAATGATGAGCTAGAAGCATGGCTGGAGGGAGAATTTCAGTGAGATTTATAGCAGAAACCGATTAGACCGAAAGCGACGAACGGCTTGAATTAGGGTGTTTTACGAAATTCGTTCGTTACACAAAACAAGTCCCCGAATTGCTCAAAGAGGTCATGGACATGTCGACAGAGAGATCTGAAAGAGAGTTTGGTGGATGCTGGAATGTGCGATAGGCATGTTGTCTCGTGGTTAGAGACAGATTTGTACCAGTTGTACTTACTAGCCGCAGGATGGAAGGACGCCTGGCTATGGGCGCCGAGCGACGCTGCGGGGCGGGGTACCTCCCCCCAAAGCCGAACAGCGTGGCCAGCGCTTGCGACTGGCGTCATACTCTCACAGATCCAAGCATCACAACAGCTGTAGTATCCGACCCTTTCGGCTCCCGTCCCATCGTCTTTTTTTTTTTTGTGTTACGGCGTCCTGGTTATAGGCCCCAATTGCTCAAAGAGGTCATGGACATGTCGACGGAGAGATCAGAAAAAGACGCTGGTGGATGGTGGCGCCTAGAGTCATACTCCAAGTATCACGTCGGTTGTGCTCTATGCCATACCCATAAGCTTCAGCTATTTTCGAGCATCTTCGGGCCGTTTCAACAGAAGGACTTGCTAGACGTAGAATCATGGAATCGTAGACAAAGCTGTCATGGACATGTCGACGGACAGATCTGAAAGAGGCTGGTAGATGCTGGTATGTGCGATATCTCGTGGTTGGAGAAAGATACATGTGTACTAGTTGTACTTACTAGCCGCAGGATGGAAGGATACCTGGCTATGGGCGCCTGCGGCTATTTTAGAATTTATTCAGTTTGGCCGTGTCGGCAGTATACTCAATAAACATAAAATGGAGTAAGACATAGAGAAAGATATGGCTGTCTTTTTGATTCTGCTACTGAAACGTTAGGAAGGCATTCCATTTTTTCAGGATGGCATGGCTAGAGTGATGAGCTAGAGGCATCGATACGCATTTCAGTGAGATTTATAGAAGAAACTGATGAGACCAAAAGCGACGAACTTCACGGTAGCTTGCTATAAGGGGGTTATACTTACTAGCCGCAGGATGGAAGGACGCTTGGCTATGGGCGCCGAGCGACGCCTGCGGGGCGGGGTACCTCCCCCCGAAGCCGAACAGTGCGGCGCTTGCGACTGGCGTCATACTCTCACAGATCCAAGCATCACAACAGCTGTAGTATCAGACCCTTTCGGCTCCCGTCCCATAGTCGTGTCAGGATGACAAGACGGGAAGGTCTTTGCGCCATAATTTGTAAGATGGTGACTAGAGACTGGTGTGATGGGGTCCTGGTTATAGGCCCCAATTGCTCAAAGAGGTCATGGACATGTCGACGGAGAGATCAGGATAGGTTGGTGGATGCTAGAATGTTCGACAGGCGAGGATGTTGTCTCGTGGTTGGAGACTGATAGAGACTAGACTACTTACTAGCCGCAGGATGGGAGGATGCCTGGTTATGGGCGCCTGCGGCTATTTTAGAAATTATTCAGTTTGGCCGTGTCGGCAGTATACTCAATAAACATAAAATGGAGTAAGACATAGAGCAAGATATGGCTGTCTTTTTGATTCTGCTACTGAAACGTTAGGAAAGCATTCGATTTTTTCAGGATGGCATGGCTAGAGTGATGAGCTAGAGGCATGGACACGCATTTCAGTGAGATTTATAGGAGAAACTGATGAGACCGAAAGCGACGAACTTCACGGTAGCTTGCTATAAGGGGGTTACACTTACTAGCAGCCGGATGGAAGGAGGCTTTGCTATGGGCGCCGAGCGACGCCTGCAGGGCGGGGTACCTCCCCCCGAAGCCGAACAGTGCCAGCGCTTGCAACTGGCGTCATACTCTCACAGATCCAAGCATCACAACAGCTGAAATATCCGACCCTTTCGGCTCCCGTCCCATCGTCATGTCAGGATGACAAGACGGGAAGGTCTTTGCGCCATAATTTGTGAGACGGTGACGAGAGACTGGTGTGACGGGGTCCTGGTTATAGGCCCCAATTGCTCAAAGAGGTCATGGACATGTCGACGGAGAGATCAGAAAAAGACGCTGGTGGATGGTGGCGCCTAGAGTCATACTCCAAGTATCACGTCGGTTGTGCTCTATGCCATACCCATAAGCTTCAGCTATTTTCGAGCTTCTTCGGGCCGTTTCAACAGAAGGACTTGCTAGACGTAGAATCATGGAATCGTAGACAAAGCTGTCATGGACATGTCGACGGACAGATCTGAAAGAAAGGCTGGTGGATGCTGGCATGTGCGATATCTCGTGGTTGGAGACAGATAGATGTGTACTAGTTATACTTACTAGCCGCAGGATGGAAGGACGCTTGGCTATGGGCGCCGAGCGACGCCTGCGGGGCGGGGTACCTCCCCCCGAAGCCGAACAGCGCGGCGCTTGCGACTGGCGTCATACTCTCACAGATCCGAGCATCACAACAGCTGTAGTATCCGACCCTTTCGGCTCCCGTCCCATTGTCATGTCAGGATGACAAGACGGGAAGGACTTTACACCATAATTTTGTCAGATGGTGACTAGAGACTGGTGTGACGGGATCCTGGTTATAGGCCCGAATTGCTCAAAGAGGTCATGGACATATCGACAGAGAGATATGAAAGAGAGTTTGGTGGATGCTGGATTGTGCGATAGGCATGTTGTCTCGTGGTTGGAGACAGATTTCTACTAATTGTACTTACTAGCCGCAGGATGGAAGGACGCCTGGCTATGAGCCCCGAGGGACGCCTGCGGGGCGGGGTACCTCCCCCCGAAGCCGAACAGCGCAGCTTGCGCTTGCGCCTGCGCCTGGGCCTGAGCCGCGCCGCCCGCGCCGTCGCGGCCCCAGTACGCTGGAATTGAGAAGAGGAATTAATTAGAATGCAGTCTTTTAAGAGCCAAGAGACGTATGAACGATGATCTGTGGGCAGTCAAACATTTGCACACAATTTTTTAGGGTTCCGTAGAAAACTAGGAACCCTTATAGCCTCGTCATATCCGTCTGTCCGTTTGTCTATCCGCAGCATAGCTCAGTGGCCTTTAGTACTAGAAATGTGCAATTTGGTATAGTTCGGGAAATATTATTTGACCGACTCTTATCTTACTTACGACCTTTTGTTTTGCATCATCAACAATAGAAAAGTGCTAGACTGCTGGCCCCAATTTCACCACATTGACAAGTCCTACAATTGTGAATTTACAGTTTCTCCAATCAGGAGCGTCTATAGGCTACAGGTACCGCTTACCCTCGAAAGGGCCGTGCGTTTGTTTGCCACCAACATAAGATATAGTCCAGGAACTTTAATAAATCAGCAGTAAATAGCTACTTTTTTTCGAAGCAAAATTACAATTGTCACAAAAAACACGACAATTGTAGCGAAATACCGACATAAGCCGAACCTCATGTCAAGATTTAATGAAAATTGTACTAAATCTTGCGACAATTGTCACGGGTTTCGGAAAATAAAAAGTAGTTTATTAAAGATATAATAACGTTATTAGTAATAATTTTATGTTGGTGGCAAACAAACACATGGACCGTCTGATAGTAAGCGGTAGCCGTAGCCTACGGAGGCCTGTGACGTCAGTAACAGTGATATTTTACAATTGTCACAATTGTAATTATGGTGAAATAGGCCACTGATTGTCTAGTAAGTGTTAACGCAAAACAAAAGGTCGTAAGTAAGATAACAGACTGTCAAATAATATTTCCCCAACTATACTGGTATACACATTATTCACGACGACAAAGTGGTAGAACAAAATATAGATTTTTTTCGGGTGCCTCCCCTCTTAGGATATTGCGATACAGCGAAGAAATACCGCCAGCATCGTCAGTACAATGCCCAAGGGCCAATCTTAGATATAAGTTAGGTTAGATGGATTTTTTTATTTTTAAAATACTTTACCATATTAACTATGAAATCTGTACAATTTTTATATGTATACATGGATTAAATCTAACTTATCTACTTAACCTAACCTATATCTTAGATTGGCCCTTGTGGCATTGTACCGAGGATGCTGGCGGCATTTCCTCGCTGTATCGCAATACTGATATTACTTGGTATTTATATTATTGGTTAGTTAGATTGAATTTATGTATATAAATAGTACCGTTTTGAAAATAAAGACTAAAGACCGATAAAAAAATGAACAAATTACAGTTATAATAATACAACTCATCATCATCATCAGCCTATGACAGTCCACTGCTGGACGCAGGCCTCTCCTATTTATGCGTATAGACGCATTAGGAGGTAAATGCCCATAATCGCCACGCTGGGCAAGCGGATTGGCGGATTGGATAATCAAACAATGGTTAGTGACACTTCAATCCCTTAGTCGACTCTTACGACACCCGCAGGAGGAGTTGGGGTGGTGACAAATGTATTCTTACTGCCGTCAACACACGGCCATAAAAAAATAAAACTCAGTGCCCTTTTTATTCTTTTGAGAAGTACATGATACTATAAGAATAAGTAGTTGGTACAAGTTGCGTCAGCGATGCTTCAGCGATACAAAAGTGTCGACGGAGCGATGTTTACAAACAAACGCTCGATCTACAAACCCGTTTACAAGAACTAGGTCGATCATCACGTTCTGATTTATTGCTTTCCAATCAAATCTTTTGTTGTACACTTCAGGGATCAGAACCGGTTTTTTATAAAAACCTTAATATAGCTCAATATTTTAAAATGTTTACGCTCTTTATGTACAGTCAAAGACAAAATAAAGGGTACACAAAAATGTTCAAAAAATATGTCCCAGTGCACTCTAATTCTGTGTAATAAGAACGTCGTAACATATTTATGAGCCGATTCGTTCGATACTTATTTTTGCACTTGACTGTAGTATTCGTCATTTTAGGTAATTATTAACATCATATTCTTCAATTACTCAATTAACAAAAAAAATATAAACCGAAGAACGAAAAAGAACGGAATTCGAACCGTTTGTATGGAGAAAAAACCGGTGTCCGATCCCTAGATATATCGTAGCGTCCGAGGTGTTCAAAAATATCTGAACACGCCTTTATTGCCATAACGATAGAGGTGTTCAGATATTTTTGAGCGCTCTGGACGGTACGATATACAGTGTGTGGCCTTGAACATGGGAGAAAAATGAAATGGGTGACTCCTTAGGCTATCCGCAATAATCCTGTAAAGGTCCCGATGTTTAATGGAGATATTGTTATTCAAAGTTATGGACCCGAAGTACTGGATCTCGATATCGCGATATCGTAGCTTGTCAGTCGCAAGACATCAAGATACTATACCAGGGGCCCGTTTCTCGAACGCTTGTAACTTGTAATACAAGTGGAAGTCTCTTTTTAACACTATTATTTAGATAAGGACTTCCGCTTGTATTACAAGTTACAAGCTTTCGAGAAATAGGGCCCAGGTACTGAGTCATAATAGTTATTTTGGTTTTATTTTTACACTAATTTGGTACGTTTTTTTTTTAAGTTTTTGTACATTTTTCAATATTACAAAAATGATAAGTTATTAACAACTTTTAAGTCAAGTAAAAGAACACATAATAACAAAATTTCCAAGGAAAAAAAATGCAAAAAAAAAAAAATCTTTTGATGACTATAATTATGTGGAAATGATTGTTGCTTAGCTTATTAATGCACCATTTCAATTATCGCTCCGGTTGTAGGCCACACACTGTATTAACTGATGGCGAATGTATTAACACGTTCGCCTCCGGTATTGTCCGATTCACTAAGCGCTAATACTATGCCGATCGAAATTATCTGATAGAACTCCTATGCCATTAACTATACTCGTAAGTAAAGCAGGCCATACACGTAAGGGTGTACCTGACAGGTTTGCCTGTACAGGTCAACTGTTCAGGTAAACCGGAGCGTGTATGTTACAGAACTGTGCAGGTTTTTGTAACATACACGCTTCGGTTTACCTGAACAGTTGACCTGTACAGGCAAACCTGTCAGGTACACCCTTACGTGTATGGCCTGCTTAAATACCTAGTTAACTTGATGCACGAAATCAATTATTGAAGAAATCCTCATTACTCATACTCATGTTTCTGTATAACGAATACCTCCGTGTTGACATATAACACGAAATATTACTTTAAAAATCCTATGAGATTAGCCAAGAATTAAGAGAAACACGAAACGATTGCCACATTGATAACTTATCACCAAACAACCAAGCGTACTAACATACAATCTGAAAATAATCAACCTTAACGCGTACTACGTAAGAGTGGTAATGACCGCATTTGTAAGTTGGTAGCTTGTCATCGAGAGGTCAGTGAACTTATACTGTGGGAATTATTATAAAAGCTTACATAGAAGAGGAGTGTGGACAAAGGAGTCAGTGTTTTCGGACTGTGATAAGAATACGGTTGAGATAGACGTCAATTCATCATCATCATCAGCCTGTATAAGTCTACTGTTGGACTCAGGTCTCTACCATTAACATAGATATTTAGATAAGGTAATGCGGGGCAAATACAACTATGAGGTCTATGAGGTAAATTCAACTAATGGACATTTCTTTTAATCTGTTTTTAAGAACTTTTGGAAGATACCTAGAACATTCTTTGATTTATTTCAAAAGCAACACAATAGTAGGTAAGTATGATCTTTTTACAAATTAAGAGTAGGTATTTCAATTAGTCGGGTTTACCTTATAGTTGCATTTGCCCCCCATGACCTTAGTTAGTGGATTGATCGTCATGAGCCTGCTATACGGCCACATTTCAAAATCGAATTTTATGGTAGATGTGGCTGTATTGTAGGAAAATATGGTCACTTTTACGATACAATTCTATTTTGAGATGTGGCCGTATAGCAATCACAGGACTTGGTGATCGCAGCAGTACTATGATGACGCTTCTGCCCGTCATACATTTTCATGAACGAATGGTCAGACACTTTAATCCCTTAGTCGACTCTTTCGACACCCTCGGGAAGAGTTGGGGTGGTGACAAATTAAATCTACTGCCGTCTCCACGCGGCAATGCATAGTACTTTTGATATAAATTTATGGGAAGCAGTAGTTGGTTCGAAACTGCACTATCAAATCTTTGATCAAAGGTTTATTATATACCTCTCTTTCTCTTCACTTGGAAACAATAAAGACATACTTTGATAGAGATAGTGTAATTTCAGTCTTAATACGGAGAAGTTAAATTAAATATGCCATAATAACGTTATCTCCTTCACTCTTACAAACACCACATGATAATGATAGAGACAACATGAGTTATTCTTGTTTTTGTATTAGCTCAGTTCCGACTCGGTAAGCTACAATAATACGAACCCCACTAACAAACATCACAAAACCAAAACATCGTAACAACCGCGTCTGTAGTGTAGCATGACGTCATTTTGTTTACAAGCAATGCCCCACTAAGAACAAAATGACGTAAGCGCCACAGTACTGCAAACATATTACGTCATTTCAAACAATGAAACCGCCTCAGTTCGCTAAGTATGCGATTATAAACTGTGTCGTAATGAACACAAGGTCGTCTGGAGTTGTCGGTTTGAGATGTCTTGTGGACAACGGAAATCTAAAAGTAAATTTGAATATTTGGTGTATTGCATAAATTGTGAATGAGGGTTTTTGATATTTTTTCTGCCACCAGGCGGCGCTATGTAGGCGTGAGGTCCAAACAGCTGTCAGATTCATAGGTACTGAACATAAACTATCGAAAATTTTCTACAGGGTGGGAACGAGTATACCGGCAGACTTTACCAATACATTCTTGATGACAAAAGAAGTAAAAAAAAATGTGACATATGTCATTTCCGAACAAAAAAAAAATTTTTTTTTCTTGCTGTTTTGTGATATTTTGTTTTCTTTTGTACATGACTAGTAATAAATTGTAGGGAAAGAATATTTTTTTCAGCGTTTTTGAAAATTTTTTTTAAGTTTAAAATTTTTCTGAAACTTTTTTCTCATTTTCTCTAACTTTAATCAGTGTGTATGTCGAGATGAAAACTATTACTGTAAGAATTTTAATCGTGCAGGTATTTTTCAGTGACTTGTGATGAAAATAGTTTTTTGAATAACATGTCATTATCTCTTAGACTAAGCTGAATCCAGAAAAGTTCATATGACATTATAGCCTCAAAATGTGTTCAGGAATACACCTTTCAAGTTTGTCGGTATACTTACTAGCCACCCATACATACATATTTAGAAGTTTATTGATTTTGTAATTGGGTTACTACTTTATTATAGAAACCGGTCGCCGAACTGAAGATTGAGCTCTAAAACGGGCGCAACGTCACTGGTACTAAAGAAAATTCTAGAACTTTGTTAATTTCTGAATTGACTTGGAACTGAATTATTTATTTATTTTAGAACACACTATTCCTAGTAATGGTTTTATGAAAAAATACCGAGTTTACCAACGATCCAGGTAGGATCCGGCGTTGGTAAACTCGGTATTTTTTCTTTTGTTTCTAATATTTAAATATGTAATATTACTTTGTTAAATAATAGTATATATAAAGAAGTGCTGAGGCGAGTTCAAGAAGAGAGGACATTATTGGCAACAATAGACAATAGACGAGGCAAGATGGTTGGCCATCTCATTCGACATGATGACTTTTTGAAGAACATTATAGAAGGAAAAGTGGATGGAAAGAGAGGAAGGGGAAGACCAAGAATAAGATACACTGACCAAATAAAGGAGAAGGCGGGCGTCATGTCGTATGAGGAGGTGAAGAGGACTGCTGAGGACAGAGGAGTGTGGAGACAGCTGCATATGGCTACACCGACAAGAGCGCTTAAATTGAAAGAAGAAGAAGAAATAATAGTATAAACAATCACCTCCGAAGAGCCCCGCGGCGTCGAGCAGCCCATCGGGCGGCGGCTTGCCGGCGTCGCCGCCTTCCCCATTCTCCTTCTCCATACCGCGCCTGGAATTCAACATATGCATGGTAAGACTACTGAAGTCAAAGTCAAAGTCAAAGTGTTTATTTGTGAAACATAGGTACATTATACAGTGGTAGATAAAATTATATACATGGTATCACTATGTTTTGCCGTTTGGCATACAAAAACATGTCCTTAAGATAATTCTTACAATAACATACATAACTATTAAATAAATCATAAAAATATAGACAGTCTCAAATATTAAAAATGGCTTTTCGATGTTTCGAGTACTTTGTTAATAATAGTACATTGTGCATCAAGGGATGTAAGTACGGAATTACTAACGAGAGTGTTAGAAGAGTGTTTTATGACTCGAGTTAGTATTCCGCTTACCGACCGTGATGCATACTAGGGCTCTCGGTCGTGTCCGGGTTTCGTGTACCCGTTTCCGTGTACCCGTTTCTTTGCAACCGGGAAACGGGTTTCTTACCCATTGGAAACGTTTAATTAGGAACCGTGTAATTAAGACACGGATACCCGAGTACCTGTGTCTGATCCGCCCTCAACGTGTAGTGGCAGTGGCAATCTAAAATATAGGTACGATTTTATATTTGAACAAAGTATTGAACCGCATTTAACCTGCAACAAAGAAAATTTCTAGCTGCGTAATTCGTAAAAAACTGCGAATTTATTGCGTAAGTATTTTTTTGTTTCAGACTTTTTACTAATAATAACATAGGTTTTTCGAATATTCAATTGTAATGAATCCGCAAGACTCAAGCTTGGAAAAGTTTCTAAGTAGATCCGCGGACCCGCGCTTAGAAACGTTTCTAAGTTGGAAACGTTTCTTGGCGTTTCGTGTCGTTCGGGTTCTTAGTACCGCCGGTGCTAAGGATTCGTGTACACGTGTCTGCGGGTAACACGGATACCGGTAGCCCTAATGCATACAATGTTTTTCATCACACTTGCCAACCAAAAAATAAGTTTTAAAACATAATAATTATTAAATGACGTACTGACATTTCTATGAATCCCTAGGGAATTTCACTTTTCTATTATTACTCCCGCTATACGCGCAAGCAATGGCGCGCTTAGACAACAAGTGTGATGAAAAGGTATTATATCGCTTCGTCTGTGGTAAAGCCATAATGGGGCTTATAGTGCCCTAAATGTAAAGTGTGAATTAGACTTTCAAAGTCATAATTTCAATAGCACATTCTTGACAGTAACAGTCTAACAGACGAAGAGATATTTAGTCCGCCAGGTAAATGATCATAGTTTTGCAGAAAGCGACCAACTTCAATTTGAAATATGTCAATCTGAGTTGAGCTTTGACATATTGTGTTTGGTATTGTCACGGTTACGGCGTTAGAGCGCATGTCCAAATACATATACACAGATATACATATATATATCGTTGTCAGTCCACTGCTGAACATAGGCCTCCCCCAAAAGATTGCCACAATTAAAAACCGCTCCTGTGCTACCCGCATCCAGCGGACTCCTGCGATCTTCACCAATCCACGAATGCAAATTGACGACTTATATGGTTTTCTCATGGATGTCATTGTCAGATCAGAACTTGACCAAATTAAAATGGGACCAATCGGTAAGCATCATTATTTATTCAAAGATGACCTTCTTGTAATTCTCAGCCTCCGTAGCCTAGTTGGTATTGACCCTGCCTACGAAGCTGGAGGTTCCGGGTTCGAATCCCGGCGAGGGCATTATTTGTGTATTTATTTATAACAAATATTTGTTCCTTGGTCATGGCTGTGTATGTATTTAAGTATCTATCTACTATATATATCGTCGCCTGGTATCCACATCACAAGCCCTGATTGAGCTTACCGTGGGACTAGGTTGATTTCATGATTTGTGTAAGATGTCCCAAGATATTTATTATTATTATTTAGTTACATTTCCTATTAATCTGAACCTTGTTCTATATGTAAATTGGTAAAAATTTTAGTTTCAAAAAGTAATTAAACGTAAGAAATTCTACTTTAATTGGTCCATGAAAGATTCAAGTAGGATTGCAGCAACTAAGTACATTGTAATGTACATTAGGTCTTACGAGGTTATCTGATGGTATGGTGTACGTTATAAAACGTAACCAGTAATTGCTACCAAACCAGGTCAAGTCCATCAGAGTATGTACACGGCACTTTTAAAACATATCGAGTATATCATTACTTAGAAACGCTTAGTCAAAAGGGCATATAGGACGTTCAATTCGTTTTTACGTTTGTCGATGTGATATAAGCAGGTTTACAACATTTTTAACCGACTTCAAAAAGGAGGAGGTTTACAATTCGTCGAAATCTTTTTTTTTTTTTTATGTATGTTCCCCGATTACTCGAAGACGCGTGGACCGATTTGGAAGATTCTTTTTTTGTATGAAAGGGTATACTTTCTAGTTGGTCCCATTGTCACCGAATCCCGATCTGATGATGGGATCCTGGAGAAATCGAGGGAACTCTTCAAATGTTGTAGGGACACATGACATTTTAAATTTATTTTCGAAGATTAGTCAAGTATTTGCGTCCAGTCATGAACGTCTTAAGTTGGTGATCTGATGATGGAAGGTACAACTCCTTGGCAATTAGGAGTTGGGGGATTATTCTTTAAATATAGCATATTTCGTGTATTTTGGAAGCTATTTGAGTATTTGCCTTTAGGTGGTCATCCTTTCATGTTGGTGAGCTGATGATGGAAGGTACAACTCCTTAGAGATTAGGAGTTGGGGGATAATTCTTTAAATATAACATATTTTGTGTATTTTGGAAGCTATTCGAGTATGACCTTTAGGTGGTCATAGTCTCGTGTTGGTGAACTGATGATGAAAGGTATAGCTCCTTAATGATTAGGAGTTGGAGGATAATATAACAACTGTCATACATTTTCGAGATCTATTCAAGTGTTTGCTTAATAGTTATGACATGTTGGTTAGCGGTTAGTGATTCTTTAAATAATATAGGCATGCTAAAGGCTGTTACCTATAATCTTTGAAATTATTCATACCTGCTGATGATACAATGTATATCTCCTTGATAATGGGATAATTCTTTGAATATCGCACAGACTATTTGTTGTATTCATATAAGTTAGCCAGTTCAGGTTTTCTGGCCTACTACAGTGCAGTACATTCTAATTATAAGTATTTAGAGCATACTAAATAACGATTTCATATTAATTACACTACTAAAAAGCAAAAAATAAAATATTTTAAACTAAAAATAAAACCGCCTTCAAAAATTAGCCCGAACTAAAAAGTAAAAAATAATTTTAGTTCCTACTTCTTAGGATTTCCTACCCAAACCTTTAAACCTTTTACCCTATTCATTGAAATAAAATATTATGGCTAGGTATGCTACAGATTTCTTAGAAGTCGGTGCCAAGCCAAATAGGTTCACTTCGCGAGTATAAGTATTTGAAAGAGCTTTGTAACTTACTGTCACTCCGATTATGCTTTCATCAAAATTACTGAGGCAGATCATTCTGTTGATAAAAGTATAATCGGAGTAAGGACAGTAAGTTACAAAGCTCTATCTAATATATACCTATGAACGTATTTGGCTTGGCACCGACTTCTAAGAAATCTGTAGCATACCTAGCCATAATATTTTATTTCAATGAATAGGGTAAAAGGTTTAAAGGTTTGGGTAGGAAATCCTAAGAAGTAGGAACTAAAATTATTTTTTACTTTTTAGTTCGGGCTAATTTTTGAAGGCGGTTTTATTTTTAGTTTAAAATATTTTATAGTGTCAATTTTATTCTTAGCCATACTAGTGTTCGAAATAATACGTTTGTAAGTACGTTGGAAGACTATAACCACAAAATAATAACAGTCCCAATAAATTAGAATAGAATATAATAGAATAGGATTTATTCAGGCAACACATCATAACATAGGTATATTTTAGTAAAAATAAGACATTTTAGTAAAAAGCAAACTTATAAAGTATGAAAAGAACACAAAACAAATTAGTTGCATATAACATGATACTTAACATTAAAACAATAAATAAAAAAAAACTATATGCTCTTTTCACATATACACCGTGTTTTTATTGATTTCCGTTAAATTAAAGGGAAGCTTATTTAGGTCAAAAATAATCAATTTCTCTAAGAAACTAGTACCTTAACTCTTACTGTTATTGAGTTATTAAAAAAATTAGTTTAATGACTGAACAAGTATATTGCAACCTTTATTACATCCTAATATTGCTTAGTTTGACATGTGCCGTCAGTCACCTGAGATCTTATTCTTAAGGTTCTCTCACACTTGCCATAACAATTATTATGTATGAAAACGAAAAAAAAATTTTTTTTACGAAATTAACAAAAGCCGATATACCAGGCAACTTCTATTAATGTCCCAAGTAACCTGTCCAATTTAACGGAAATCAATAAAAACACGGTGTATGGTACATATCATTTTTTTACATTAACGAAACAAAAAAAAAATATTTTTTTTTTTTTTCAAATAATAATCACCATGTGCATTGTATTAGCAAAACTAATCATCATCATCATCATCATATCAGCCGAAAGACGTCCACTGCTGAACATAGGCCTCCCCCAAAGATTGCCACACTAATACATATAGCAAACAGTAGAGACGTGTTTAGATATTTTTGAGCGCTCCGGACGCTATGATATATCTGATGGCGACTGTACTTAGTACATTTCACTCTGTTCTCCTTCTTAAAGGTACGTTTAGACCAAACGAGCATTCACTCATTCTATCCCCCACTCTACGAAATTCGTTCATTACACAAAACGTGATTCGTCGAAATTCGTTGATTTCGTAGAGTGGGGGATAGAATTAGCGAACGCTCGCTCGTTCTACATGCACTTAATACATAAATCAGCGTGACACAAAAACCTAATTCTACGAAATTATTGCAAGGTTACTAAATAATGCAGCCCACCACCCCCCGCCCCCCTAACAGCTGACGGGGGGTTAGCTAGGTCAGGTATGTGACGTCACTTCAGCAGCGGTTTTACACAATAGACTATCGCATCATCAACAGTAGGGTGCTCCTTATTTTTTCAATTTTGTAGGAATAATTTTGTTTATGAGAATTATACCTCGATATTTTTCTAGCAGGAACGAGAGATTGACAAAATTAAATATCGACATAACTGCTATCGATGATTATTTGATTATATCCTGTTCTCATAAAAATGCTAACTCCGCAAAAACAGGTAACCAAGAAATACTGGACCCATCGAGGCTTTCTTCTAAATATCTTGTATTTGGGCATTTCTCCGAGCGTTTCAACCGCCGTGACTTCGGTGGCAACTTTATTACCCGATTTCCGTGGGTATCTCATACATTTTTTGGATATGTTGGTAGTTGTCAACAACGTCTACCAATGTATCCAAAAGTTCTTGCATCTCTCACGTGATTCGTGTGAAGGTGCGTTTAAACCAAAAGAGCATTCGCTGTTCTAGCGCCCGTTCTACGAAATCAACCAATCACGTTTTGTGTACCGATCGAGTTTCGTAGAGTGGGAGGTTAGAACAGCGAATGCTCTTTTAGTTTGCACGCACCTTAAGGTTTGTGAATCTAACACTTAATGTACAAAATAAAGCTCTATGACGTGTCTCTACCTTCCGGACATAATATAAATGTTGTCATATTATGTAGTCAATTAGTGTGTTGACTAGGGTATTTCTATGTATACCATTTTTCAGTTGAAAAAAGAAAAAAGGTAAACAAACCTGCAAACTTGAATTATTTCAGTGACACACTTTCAGAAAACTGGTTATATCACCAACTTAAAACCTTAAACCTGAAGTTCATATACATTTTATGTTAAAATTATTGATATTTATTAATACAGTTAAATAGTACATTTCGATGCAAGTGCAAAAAAATTTTTTTCGATAGGGTGAAAATTGGAGCCCGAGTGAAACGAGGGCGACAATCACCCGAGTTAAAAAGAAGTTTTTACACGTGTATCGAACGACTTTTTTCATAACAAAATTTTCTTTTCCGCACTAGTTAGGAAAAATATATATGCGAACGTGTTGCAAGGTTTTAGTACTGTATTGTACTGTACAGTCGCCATCAGATATATGGTAGCGGTCGAGGTCCCCAAATAAATCGGAGCAACGGTAAATTTCAATAAATTCGTTACGTGAGAAAAGGGCAATGATTTGGAAGCGTATAATTCGTCATAAATTTATGAGCAGTCACTTTTCAATCAATTCGTAACGTACAAGTAGGTAAAGATATCGGAACGAACATGACTCAAAGATATCGAAGCAGCCAGGATGATCATAAAGATCGGAACATTTATAGGAAATACACCTTAAGTCTGCGTCACATAGTTCATTTTAATTTGTTACTATGTTGTCACTACTACTACTTTAAGTTGTCAATGTCAAAGATGATTTTGACGACACTGATATTGTGGGTGAGTGAATGAGTTTCCTAGATAAAAGAGAAGTTTTCAAGCATCATTATCGAAAATGCATAAATTCAATTTTGATTTTTTATTGATGTAATCATATTAATATGGGATAAGTAAATTAAATCGTAAATTTAGCAAATTATTTATTTAAACGGAACTAAAAAAGTATAAAGGGTGAACAGATTACCTAAAAGTCCTTTGCGGATCCTATTTCACCACGGTGACAAGTCCGAGAATTGTAAATTGACTGTGTCTCCCATTGCAGGCGTACTATTGCAGGGTGCATCAAGGGAGGTAAGTACGGAATTACTAACAAGAGTGTTAGAAGCCCGACGCCGTAGGACTTTTAATGACGCGAGTTAGTATTCCGCTTACCGAATGCATACAATGTTTTTCACACACAAAAAAATGAGTTTTAAGACAAAATATTATTAAATGATGTACTGACATTTCTATTACTCCCTAGGGAATTTCACTTTTCTATTACTTCCGCTATGCATGCAAGCAATGGCGCGCTTAGACAGCAAGTGTGATGAAAAGGTGACATTAACTGGCCCTGATTTGACAGCTCCTGACTTTTTTTCTGTGGGGTTATTTAAAAGGATTTGTCTTTTCTAATTGTCGAACGAACCTTTAGCAATTAAAACTAAATACTCGAACCACGATCACTGAAATAACGCCGGAAATGTGTGAAAAAGTGATGAAAAATGCGATAAAATGGATTGGCATCTGCGACGCTACTGGAGGTGGATATTTGTCAAATTATTTTCCATAATTGCTGACCCTAAATAATTATATTTAACCACTGACACTTTATATTTTTTGTGTTATATAGAATAAAACTTCAAAAATAAAGTGTAGGTATATATCTTATTTTTCATCACACTTGCTGTCTAAGCGCGCCATTGCTTGCGTGCGCAGCGGGAGTAATAGAAAAGTGAAATTCCCTAGGGAGTAATAGAAATGTCAGTACGTCATTTAATAATATTATGTCTTAAAACGTATTTTTTGTTGGCAAGTGTGATGAAAAACATTGTATGCATCACGGTCGGTAAGCGGAATACTAACTCGAGTCTTAAAAGCCCTCCGCCTGACGGCGTCGGGCTTCTAACACTCTCGTTAGTAATTCCGTACTTACCTAGATATCAAGATGCACAATGTACTATAGCCACCCTGTATAACTATGAATATATATTATTCTAGATTGACTTATACACTGTTGTGTCAACAGTACTTTCAAATCCCATTGTAATCGCTGTTTAATAATACCTACTTCAATATAATTATTACTCGAACTACGTAGGATGCCCTGAAAATTTCGGGAATTTAATACTTAGGAACGTATATTTGACATGTGTTATACCTCTTTCTTACAAGCATAGTCTCATTATTCGAAAACACTGGCCACTTAGAAAAAAAAAACAATGTCCGATTTTCAATTGTTTTTTAAAGTCGTTGAGTCGCTGGTGAAAATGGAGCTGTCCCGCGAAAGTTTTAGAGCAATGATTTATTATGACTTTAAAAGTGGATTAACACAACAACAATGTGGAGACCGATTAACTATTGCTTTTAGTAGTGAAGCACCTTCAAAGACGACCATATACAGGTGGTATTCGGAATTCCAACGTGGCCGTGTGTCTCTTGCGGATGACGTACGTGAGGGTCGACCGAAAACGGCCGTTACCGATCAAAACATCGATGTTGTTCGCCAACTGATAAAGGAAGATAGGCATGTTACATACCGGGAGATTCAGGAGACTTTAGGCATTGGAATGAGTCAGGTACAAGTTATTTTACAACAAGAGTTGGGCGTGCGGAAGTTATTTTCCCGGTGGATTCCTCACTTGTTATCTGACGACCAGAAAACGGTACGTGTCAATTGGTGCCGCAAAACTTTAAAAAGATTTAATGGAGGAAGCTCAAATGCCGTTTTTAGTATTGTGTCAGGTGACGAATCATGGATTTACGCATATGAGCCTGAATCGAAAAACCAATCTCGAGTTTGGGTTTACGAAGACGAACCGAAGCCGACAAAAGTTGTTCGTTCTCGCAGCACGATCAAAAAAATGGTAGCCACGTTTGTCTCCAAATCGGGTCACGTGGCGACTATCGCTCTTGAAGATCGAAGAACTGTCAATGCCGATTGGTATATAGGCGTTTGTTTACCGATTGTTTTTGCTGAACTGCGAAAAACTAACCCTAACCGCCGTATTATACTACACCATGATAATGCCAGCCCTCACACCGCTCAGAAAACAGACGACTATCTGAAGGGCGAAAACGTCGAATTACTGGACCATCCTGCGTACAGCCCCGACCTAAGTCCCTACGATTTTTTTACTTTCCCGAAAATAAAGAATCGGTTGCGTGGTCAGCGTTTTCAGACCGCGGAAGAAGCAGTCGACGCTTATAAAATGGCCATTTTGTCAACCCCCACTTCAGACTTCAATAACTGTTTTAAAAACTGGTTTCAGAGAATGAAAAAGTGTATTAAACACAAAGGAGAATACTTTGAAAAACAATAAAAGTACTTTTATTCCATTAAAATGAGTATTTTTCCCGATTCCCGAAACTTTCAGGGCAACCTACGTATTCATTACGCCACCGCACAGACAGGTATTTGGCCCTAAAAGTCGCTTAAAATATTTTTTACAGTATATAAGTTTATATTATAATTTCATTAGATTTAAAGGTGGATTAGGGTATTTCAATGTAAAAAACCGGCCAAGAGCATGTCGGGCCATGCTCAGTATAGGGTTCCGTAGTTATTCAAAAACGGCTGGGCTGATTATGTTCAAAATAGTTTTATTTTAAAGTATTATAAAAGCCCACTATTCATTATTTTTTTCATATTTTTTGAACCCACGGATTAAAAGTTACAGTGTTAGAGATCACCGAAAAAGCCCATGTACAGAAATTTTTAAAAAATTTGGGGGTGTATTGGGGAGGCTCTTTTTTGGTTTTTAATTATCTTGAGGGTCTATTCTACAAAATACTATTCAACTTTAAGATCAGAAATGATCAGAAATATTATAAAACCTTTATTATATGTGATGATGTTTGTATTTTTTTTGCATTTGTAGAGCTTAAACATTAAAGGCAAATAAAACTAGTAATTAATTAGAATCAACGTAAGACTTACGTTTTGTAATAAAGCACATACCTGGTTGTACACAATCCATGATAGACACTAGCACATAATCCACTTTATCATCATAAAATGAGTATTTCAAGACGGTAAAGTTTTGAGCGTATGGAACAATCATAATAACGCGTTTGGGGAACAGTAACTTCCGACTGACTTCATGCAGGTAGTTACAGGTTCAAACGCACCATATTGATTCTGTTGTTTGGAGGGGTTATTTGACTTTTCAAAAATACTACTAAAAAGAGTTTAGTGCTAATTTAAAAAAAATGCATTTTAAGCGACTTTTAGGGCCAAATACCTGTCTGTGCACCGCCTCCTTGTCTACCTTTGCCAATTTTGGCAATGCGTCAAAACAGCGGTTAACTAGACAACTCATTTTAATTATTCAGGCATAATATGTGTCCAATTTACGAAAGAGACAGAAATATATTTGTCACGATGACAAATGTCTACTCTTTTCGAAGAACGTCACAACAAACCACTCAGTTCTAAATTCAAATTATTGACAACATATTCAAGACGTGTGGCTGACTATAAAGAATTTAAAGCGATATGTTTATTACGCTAAGGTATATTTTCCATAAATGTTGAGATATTTACGTCCACCCTGACTGCTCAGATATTTCTGATTATCTCTGTGTTCCGATATTTTTGCCTAATTATACGTTACGAATTCATTGAAAAGTGGTTGCTCCTAAATTTCTGACGAATTACACGACTCTAAATTATTGCCCTTTTCTCACGTAACGAATTAATTGAAATTTTACGTTGCTCCGATTTATTTGGGGACCTCGACCGCTACCATATATCTGATGGCGACTGTACCAGGGCAGGGGTGCGATTTTTGAATTTCACCAGTGTCTTATTCTCACCGAAAACAAGTGATTTCCCTTGAGTTCGTATTTTTGAAATGTCATCGGTGACTAGAATTGTCATACCTATGATATGAGTGCCCCCACCCACTCGATTTGAAATCTGATCACCGTATGACTATTTTTGACAGTTGACTTTGACATCTGCTATCTTTCAAAACTTTAGTTTTCTCCGTTTAGTTCACTCCGTTTTACGTGCGACCACTTTGACGGAACCTAATATGAGTTATAGGTACTAGGTAGTATGAAAAATAAAAAAACGATATTAAGGGCAACATTTCTACATTTGCGCAAAATGGAACGTAACAGGATAATTGTCTATGACAGACATTGTACAATTTTTCAATGTTGGTAAAGAACGTGTCAGAATCAAAAATACGGCATCGGCATTTGGAAAACAGTGACTTCAAATCACAGGTGATAATTTTAGCCACCAGTGTGATCTCAATATCATCGGTGAAATTCCAACCACGGTAAAACTCCAGTACGAAGCCGAGGCGGGTCGCTAGTTAAAACGGATAAATTACGGATTTCCGATTTAATACTTCGGCACAGCCTGTATGTAGATACAATCAACAACACAGCTATGAATACAGACAAAGTGCCAGAAATATGTATACACACCTTTATGTCCAGGCAATAAAGTTCTGTTTACATATTTTTGGCACTTTGCCTGTATTCACAAGTGTGTTGTTGACTGTACAAGTGTACATGGTAACTAAAGAAGATTTCACTTATTCAACTGTTTGAAACGCAAAATCCTGGCACTCTATACTTTTATATGACAATAATTACCGAAGACACTGTCATGTCAATAAAGGCCACAAGCCACATCGAATGCATATGCAGCAAATGTAACATGTAAAGGTGGATTTAGACCAAACGAGCGAATGCTCATTCTATCCCCCACTCTACGAAAACAACGAATTTCGACGAATTACGTTGTGTAATGGTGCGTTTAAACCAAAAGAGCATTCGCTGTTCTAGCGCCCGTTCTACGAAATCAAGCAATCACGTCTTGTGTACCGATCGAATTTCGTAGAGTGGGAGGTTAGAACAGCGAATGCTCTTTTAGTTTGAACGCACCTTAACGAGTGGGGATAGAATGAGCATTCGCTCGTATGGTGTATTTAGATTCACCTTAACAGGGATGGAAAAGCTTCTAAAATATGGAGCGAAACATCGAGGGAGAAATGTTAGCTAGGTCAGGTACGTCATCATATAGTCAGAGGTTTAACGGCTGCTTCTAAAACAGAATATACTTTTTTAGTACAGATGGCGTACTTTTTAGGCTCTAGTGCGAGAAGTGGGTCATTTTACGTCAGGTCCAAAACTTCGGAGGGCCATCTGTACTAAAAAACGTCGTACGAGACACGTGCAAAAAGGAAATTTGTAACTCATGTCGATTTAAAATATCGCCACTCGATTAGAATTTCATGTTTTTCGCACTTGTGTCTTAATGTACCTACTATTTTAGTATATTCTGTTTTAATGTGCATTTAGACCAAACGAGCATTCGCTCATTCTATCCCCCACTTTACAAAATCAACGAATTTCGAAAAATCACGTTTTGTGTAACGACCGAATTTCGTAGAGTAGGGGAAAGAATGAGCGAATGCTCGTTTGGTCTAAATGCACCTTTAGAAGCAGCCGACTTTTTAATATTATATATTATATTAGAAGTATTTTATTAGATACTATTAATGCAATAATCCCCGCGGTCCCTTTAAAACAGCTATCTGGGGAGAGGTTAGCTAGGTCAGGTATGTGACGTCACGGATTAGTCAGCGGTTGAGAGTTGAGAGTTTGAGAGTGGTTCTAAAACAGAATAAAAGCTTAGACCGGGGATGTTTATTTTAAAAGTTTATTTTTTTAAGGTAAGATATCAGCGGGACTTTTTCAAAACAAAATCTTACATATACAATACTAATTTTCCAATAAGCTATGCTATGTATAATAGGTACTAGTGTCGTGTATTTATTAAAGCTACCTTTTAAAATCCATAGTAATTCGTATCAGAATTATAAAGCTAATTGAAATAATTGAAGTTGGCTCAATAATTAATATTTTTAATAATCATTTTCATAAAAAGTATGATAGCATGCTTACTACTAATTATTGACAGGTGTTCAGTCACGTATGAAGCGATCTACGTACGTATAGTCCCACGGTAGGCTAAATAATTAATACTAAACGACGATATATATATACCTATATAATAGATAGTATAGATACTTACATATAAGCCGCAAAAATGTCTGACACGACCTTAGAGCTATACAGTGTGTGGGCTTTAACACGGGATAAAAATGAAATGAGCCACTCCTAATTCAAAGTTATGGACCCTAAGTACTGGATTTGACATCATGATATCGTAGCTTGTCAGTCGCAACACATCTTGAAATCTTGATAGTATACCAGGCACTGAGTCATAATAGTTATTTTGTTTTTATTATTACACCAATTCGTTACGTTTATTTTTAAACTTTTAGTGCATTTATGAATACTTCAAAAATCATATGTAATTGACAACTTTTAAGAAAAAATAACTCATAATAACAAAACCTTAAAAAAAATTTTTACCAGTTTTTTTTTTATTACAATATGTGGAAATGATTATTGATTAGCTTAATAATGCACCGTTTAACGTTTCACCCCTGTTGTAGGCCACACACTGTATAAGACCATGCACATATTTTATGCGGCGTTCACGGACGCCTAGTGTAGTATAAAATACGATGACTACTGACTGTACTTTCTTCAATAAAGACTTTTAATGAAAATACTTATCATGCATTATTTCTTGCAACCTCAAACAAACTAACCAAATCTTTACATGTTCAGTTCTAAAACCAAATACTAAAAACATAGCAAGGTTAAATGAAATACCCACCCATCTCCTCCCTAAACAGCTGACGGGGGGGTATGGCTTCGCATATGGAGGTAGGTCAGGTTTGTACGTAGCGCATAATCAATAACTTGTTTTTAGAAAATACATGTTTCTTTTACATAGTTGTCTATCATTTGCATATTCGGTATATTGACCTAGGCTAGAATGTTTCATCTTACTTTGAAAATAAGTAACTTTTTTTTACATTTTACACAAGCCTTAATTGAGCTTACCGTGGGAGTAGGTCGATTTGTGTAAGATGTCCCAAGATATTTATAACTTGTAGTATTTGGGTCAATCACGTTTTTCTTATCACTCGTTGCTATGGCTACGTTCTCCTGGGTCACCCATAAAATCACAGTTTAATAACATTAAAATTTACAAAACTTTTTTTAATTACATGGCCTTTTCATGGCGGGTCAATCATACAATCACGGGTACAATCGCCCCCGCAGGCCCATACTGTCGATCTATAGAATTTGTTTATGCCTTTTGTAATAAACTAATAAGATCCATCTATCTACCTGTAACTGGCTGAATATCTGAGCGTTTCAACCGCCTAATTTTGGTGGCATCCCTTTTGCCGAAGTTTCTATTCGTTACAATGAGCTACTTTGTCATTTGAAGCAGGCACGGCACCTTATAAAAATGACGAAGTATAACATTGAAATGTTTCCCACGAATTTCAGGGATTTTTCTCTGTCACTCTAATGACGCCTTCGTTGAAGTACCTAACAGAGACTTCTAAGTTTACGAACTTCGGTGTTCGAGGCAGCAGGCCTGCTCAGTCATATTACTATATATTCACATTAATAAAAATACGGTTGCATAATATTACTTATACATAAAACATATATACTAATAGATATTAATGCAATACATTTTTGATGGATAATGCTATGCAAATTCTCCCGTGAGAAGATGTTTGCGAAGCATTCTTTTAAATACAAGTTTGCTTGGAGCTTTTCGTATGGAGAGGTGAAGCGAATTCCATTAATTCCAAAGACTGTATAAGTCTAATATAACATAATAGAAACCAGTGGTCACATCGCCCACACGGAGTTTCTCTTCTAACTAAATTTGGTCCGCCATGACTTATATTAGATGGGTGACATAACGGAAACCGGTTTATTTTCATCATCGTTTTATTCGGAAAACTTCCAATCCAGGATCTCGACAACGAACGATTTGTGTATTCCATTATAAGCCATAATTGCCGCACTTGGCAGGCGGGTTGGCGATCGCAGTGTACTGAACCCCAATTAGAAGGATGCCGCTGCCCACGGCGTAGTGATATTGCCGCGTGGTGACGGAAGAATATATTTGTCACCACCCCATTCCCGTTGGTGTCGTAACTCATAAGAGTCGACTAAGGGATTTAAGTAAACATTCAGTAACTGAATGGGATTATATCTTCGGTATAAAGATTCTATTGTAAATTATAAATATTAGATGTCATACACCAAAGAAAAATGACCAAGATCACCTATGTCCGAGGTGGGGGGTTTATTCTATTGTATTTCGTGTTTTGGTATCTTTTTCCGCTCCCGACCCGTGGTCCAACCGCTATGTCCAACTGGTTGTGCCACCGGTAAGTAAAATTATCTGTGGTTCAACTGTCAGATTTTAGGTTGTACTGTGGTACAACCAATTGGACCACGGGTAAACTAACTTCCTCGTAGTACAATCGGTTGGACTATGGATAATTTTATTTCCCAGTGGCACAACCAGTTGGACATAGCGGTTGGACCACGTACAGGAGCGTCTTTTTCGGAATTTTTATGATAAAATCGTGATATATTTTTATTTTAGTTTTCATCAGTGCCATAGATAACATTCAATGTCTGATGTCAAAGAGTAGTCATTGCCACTAGAAGAAATCAATATCACTGAAAATCCTCAATATGGTGAGGGTCACATAGGAAGTTGCCAGGCTTTAGATTCAGAAGGCTTGTTCACGAAATAAAGTAGACATTGCTACGTGCACTTCAGCTCGTTCGTGGTGCGCGTGCCGCGCCCGCTGCAGGACACCATCGCGAGTGCAGACTTCTGGCCGAAGGGCGTCGTGTTTCGGCAGTTCCGAGGCAATCTGCCGAATCTACGCCGGATCAAACGACGCAACGGGGCCACGTCGTTACGTCGCCTAAATCTAATTATTTTTAAGTTGTTTTTGTATTTTTGTAGTTCACAGTGTCTTAGTGTTATAACTGTAATGCTGTGTAACTTATTTGAATAATAAATAAATAAATCGCTGTATAATTAATTTTTTTATGAGACCATACCTTTATATGGATGTTATTTTATTACAAAGAAGGGCTCTTTGCCTATCTTCTCGGACGCTATGGTTGATATTTATATAAATTTCTTCGTAATTATGGACTCTTATTTAAACTTCTGGATTTTAGTAGTTTCTTCTCATTTTACCATTTTGGGTCATTTAGTTTCCCAATGGGTCTTAACTAAATTACAATACCGATACTATAATAAACTGTAAATCTCGTGTCTGCAATTTGTAATAACTATTTCAAGTCTCACATTGTTGAAATCGTCTCGGAAGATCGCACTTTTTTGGGTTGAACATTTGCATTATGCATTAAGGTGCATTCAGACCGAACGAGCACTCCCTATTCTAACCCCCTACTCTACGAAATTCGATCGATTCGTTACACAAAACGTGATTCGTTGATTTCGTAGAGTGAGGGATAGAATAGCGAATGCTCGTTTGGTCAGAATGCACCTTTATCTGAAGTTGTTTTGATTTTGAAGACTTTTAAGCGAATGCTTTTGGATATTGAATCGTTAAACATAAAACAGAGGAATCAATTTTACAGTCCCATGGCTGTTTGAACTACATGGGACTATTGTGTAACAGTGGAGACTGATTTTACGATGGCTACTTCATTTCGTGAACAAGCTTTACGTAGGTTTTAGAGTCTTGAAACTGAATGTTAAAATCAATATACTACATCCTCTATCTAGTGTGATTCTGTCTTTAGTGAAACCATCATCGTGTCAGAGTTAAGCTTGTACAGACAATCGTGTCGTGACCACACGTACGTCCAAATACATACAAGGTTATTGACCCGAGTGATGTGTAACGTTTACCCGACGATTGAGATTCGATCGATGAAAATAGTTCCCTGATGCGTCAATCACTTTATAGTTTACACTTTTGCACATGTAATGAAGTTAGACATGAGCGCCGTTGGCCAAATAGCCGGCGGCGGCGCACCGGTCAAAATTGATCGGCGGCGGCGGCGAATCGGCGGCGTGGCCTTGAAAACAGTTATTCATAGAGTTCATAGCAGGACCGAAATTTAGCATAGCAAAACTCAAATTGATATAGGGATTGACTCAAATGCTCTTTACCTATCGATAAATAATTGACACTTAACAATACATCATCATCAGATTATCGCAATCCACTGCTGGACATAGGCCTCCCCAATTTCACTCCACCGTCTTCGATCTTCGGCTGCTCGCATCCAGCTCCTGCCAGCCATCCTGCGCAAATCGTCGCTCCACCTTGCCTGAGGTCGTCCTATACTATGCTTGCCGAAACGCAGTCTCCACTCAAGAACAGCTAATATGGCCAGCCCACTCCCACCTCCCACTTCAGCTTGCTAATACGGTGGGCTATGCCGATCACTTTGGTTCTCTGCCGAAGCCGAGCATAGCCCTTTCCGAAGTTTGCTGAGCGACCTTGAACTTGTGGACCAGCCGTACCATCAGTGTCCATGTTTCGGCTCCGTACGTCATGACGGGTAGGGCTCACTGATTGAAGACTTTTGTCTTCAGACACTGGGATCGACAATGTAAAGACTCGACGTAGCTTTCCAAATGCTGCCCAACCTAGCTAAATTCTTCTATTCACCTCATCCTCGAAGTTGTTTCCTGCCATCTGCAATGTTTGCCCGAGCTATACATATCTACCTCTCGAACTTGCCAGTAATGTTGATGCCACGTCCTTACCAGGTCAGTGTCTTAAACATGTCCTCCATTGCATTTGAGTACGGGTTGCGATTAAGGAAAAGTCCAACCGCGCCAGTGTGGATAAGGAGGCATTCACAGAAGAGCAAAACTCCGCCAATGTGGCTCCGCCGAGCCAGTTAATTCTGGCTTACGGGTCGCAACACCGAGTAAGGCGCTCTATGTGTCGCGCCTGCATTACTCCGTCGTACCCGATGATGTTGTAGAGTATGTCCGCCGGAAGACTAGCTTTTCGCTGAGGGTGCAGGAATTGTGGTGCGCGTGCCGCGCCCGCTGCAGGATACCATCGCGAGTGCAGACTTCTGGCCGAAGAGTGTCGTGTTTCGACAGTTCCGGGGCAATCTGCCGAATTCTACGTTAGATCAGTATGCTTAGCACATGATTGGCGCGACAGTATCTCGCCGCGAGATAGTCTATCCGTCCCTCTTTTGTTAATATAGCTAGTGCAGGACGGGAGATCTATCTCGCGGTGACATACTGTCGCACAAATCATGTGCTAAGCCTGCAGACGACGCAACGGAGCCACATCGTTACGTTGTCGCCCAAATTTAAGTAGTTTTTATATATTATTTGACATGTATTTTTTTGTTCGCAGTGACTTGGTTTTTACTATTATGCTGTGAACTTATTGGAATAAAAATAAAATAAATAAAATGAATGTGGTCTATGGTGCCGTATCCGCTCCGAAATCCAACCTCCGGGTTGGGATTCGTTGAGTCTCCGTGCAAGACGGTTCGTGAAACTCTTGGAACAGCTTATAGACATGGCTTGGAAGAGAAATGGGTCGATAGTTCTTCATCAGGGTTTTGTCACCGTTTTTGAAGAACAGGATGACCACACTTTCTACTCGTTCCATGCTTTCGGAGTTCTCCCTTCAAATAGGACAGCGTTAAAAAGCTTTTGAAGCTCCCTCAGTACGGGTTTACTTCCTGCTTTTAACAACGCTGGTGTAACGCCATCCTATCCAGGGGCTTTTTCGTTTTTAAGCTACTCAAGAGCGATATCGGTTTCGCCCATACTGACTTCTAGCAGGTCTTCAGTGTAGGGTGTATCAAAGTGGGTCTAGAATCCTCATTTTCAGGATCAGGTCGAGATGCATCCTATGTGTGTGTATAATCGGCTATAGTCGGCTCCCACTTCGGAAAGGACTGCCGACTTTGAAGTAACGACTCCACGAGCTGTTGTCAGCTTCGTGAGGTGGCTTCTTCCTAAAGATTGTACGACCAATTTTCACCCCCGGTTCTGACGATCGCTCTTTCAATCGAAAGAGTATTGGAGCACCGGAGATAGTGTCGTATGTGCTTACTGATCTCTCGGTTTAGAGTCTGTTTCCCTGACGTCGTTACTACATTAGTCCTAACTGCCCTAAGGTTTCCCCTGAAAACTTTGACTTTCTGCCCCTGCGCTGCATTTGACAAATTCTCGTACCTTCCAACCCGAGGATGCGAACCACATCTTGAAGGTTTTGGTTAACGTCTGCTGTGGTTTCCGTCGTCAAGAAGAAACATTAAGAGTATATCTATTGGTTTTAATAACTACTAATACTAATATGTTACGGAGTACAACCGAGAACAAGAAAACCAAACATGGCTACTAACTTAAATGGATACCTATCTCATTTTGTGACTTCCAGGCGTATACAAATCTTTGTACTCGACTGTACAACCATAATAATATTTGTCAAACCTTTTCGAAATGTGATATTTACAACGATTTTAGCTGTTTAAAAACTTTTAATCCTCAGTATTAAAAGAAGCGTAAAATTTGGTGCCTCATCAAGGTCACGCCGATTCCACGCCGGTGGAGGCGTCGGCGGCGGCGGCGCGAAGTTATTTACCGGCGGCGGCGGCGCGCCGGCGCGGCGCTCATGTCTAAATGAAGTACCTACATATTTTTACAGAAGTCTCACTGCAAGTACAAAACTAAGAAAACAAAATTAAATTATAAATATTAGACGTCATATACCAAAGAAAAACGACCAAGATCACCTAACGTCCGAGGCGGGGATCAAACCCACGTGCTCAGCTTTCACGGCTGATGCCTGCACCCCTCGGCCACTCGGTCTTCTGAAACCGACCGAGACCTAAGACCGAGTGGCCGAGGTCCTGAGCCGTTAGGTGATCTTGGACGTTTTTCATCTAATATTTATAATTTTTATAGTATGAAGTAGTTTAGTTAATAAATAATTTGATTTGTGTTTTTACACTTTTCACAATACGTTCAAAACAAAATTAGTTCTACATAGTTTTGGAGCATTCCATGGGCTGTCCCGTACAGTCGAAGACAAAATAAGGGATATACAAAAACGTTCAAAAATATGTCCCAGTGCACTCTAACTCTGTGTTTAGGTGCGTTTAAACCAAAAGAACTTCGCTGTTCTAGCGCCCGTTCTACGAAATCAACCAATCACGGTTTGTTTACTGATCGAATTTCGTAGAGTGGGAGGTTAGAACAGCGAATGCTCTTTTAGTTTAACCGCACCTTAATAAGAACGTCGTAACATATTTATGAACGGATTCTTTCGATACTTATTTTTGCACTTGACTGTACAAACGCGTGTATATTTCAATAGTTTGATTTTTTCCCGAGTTATTAGTTATTATACATATTTTTGAGCAATTTTTTACTCCTCTAGTCACGAAAGAGAACTTCGATAAACCCACAATTTTGAGAAAAACCGTGTTCGTACGAGACATCGGTGGACTTTCTCGTGGAATGCACCTTTTAGTTAACAAGTGTCACCCTTCAATGCATGATGATAATGAATTTCAATATAAACGTATAAAAACTTAAACCGCCATGTAAAAAAGGTGTGATAGGTCCATCAAAGTTTTGATTGGCTATATTCTATAAGCATTTGTCAAAGATGTTGCGCCGAAATATGCGCGGTGTTAAAAAAAGCGCCCATATCCCGATTTCCTGCCCATCTTGGTACAATTGAACAATTGTTTTTGGGGGCATTTTTGAGTTAGCGTTAGACGTTGTTATATATATGGTCGCAGAGTAAAACCTAACGTATCCTTTACTTTCTAATGGTACCTACGGCTACTGAAGACAACTGTAGTAGTAAGTACACCAAGTAAACGAAAAACTAGTCCCATTTCGTGCTCACGCGCATGTCCAAATAGCGTAAGCGAGGTCAATGACCCGTATTGTCTCAACTTTTACCCGATCGTCGATTTACTTGGCACTGTGAATTGTTAACTCGTCGTGAACTCTATACTCTTGTAATAAGGCTCATGAACAGACAGAAGTCGCGGTGGCATAATGTCAATCAACTAGGTACTTCCTTCTGATATTAGGCATTGGTCTCACCGCGAGCTACTAAGCTATGAACAGTATGAACTATCGGCTATAAACACGAACAAAAGATACGCGTTCCAGTGTAAATAAAAGAGACACGGCAATACTCGCCCAGCTATCACCGCCGGGCGAGTATTACCGTGTCTCTTTTATTTACACGGGAGCGCATATCTTTTGTTTGTGTTTTTAGGCGATAGTTCATAGCTTAGTAGCTCGCGGTGAGACCAGTGCCTAAGCTATGAACTATCGGCTATAAACTAGGGCTCGCGGTCGTGTCCGGGTTTCGTGTCAACGTTTCTCATACCCGTGTTCGTGTTACACGTACACGGGTTTCTGGCCCGTTTTGCACGGGTAATTAAAGTCCGTGTAAATACGGATACACGGGTACACGGGTATTATTTACACGGACTTCAATTACCCGCGGGTTCGGGGACGTCCTTGACGAGAAGCATACGAATGGGTCGTGAGACTTCGATAGATAAGCGAAAGGCAAATTTTGTCAAATAGACCTTATTGCGTAACAGATAGAGTCAAAATTTATAAAACCTCATCAAAAAGTTATATCGGCTGACCTTTCCTGAACAGGTAGTGTTTTGTAGTGTCGAACGAAGCTGCAGGTTACATTCATAATAGACCTTATTTGCATTTGCTCAAATTATTTCGAACCCGTTCGGTTCGGTCTTAAGTACCCGGGTACCCGGGTAGCACGCGGTTTCGTGTAAACGGTTCGAAACTAAACTGAAGACAAAGTTGATTACAGACGTACTGTATTCTGTTGACGACTTTTTTCGTAAACCCGACATAACCTGATTACTTACCAAAGCCCAATATTAGTGTAGGTATAAATAATTATACACCCAATATTAGTGTACATATAATTAGTAGTTAGTAGCTTGACATAACAGTTTCTCATAAATAATAATGTGCCAAAATGTAATTATTATTATTTGTATCTCTCTTTCATCACGGGCCTATAAATCCCGGTCTTTTGATAGGCTTGCGCGGGGATACAGATCCAACACGTAGAGGCCCTTTGGAGAAATTTGCTGTATTTTACACCTGCTGCAACCCATTCACGGGCACAAAAATAGATATCCGTGAACCGGTCCCAGCAGGCGTATTAGAGACTATTGAGAAGGAATGGAAAAGACTAATGGGCTATGGTGATGGAGGATGGATGGATCAGAGATGGAACTATAGAAAAGAGGTCCGGACACCTGCCATAACAATGATTTCTCTTTGCTATCGAGGCAGGCGGTGACTCGCCGCTGACTAGATGGGCCCCCGTAAATGCCGTCACAAGAGACAGCCAGGGGCAACACCGGTGTAGGCGGCTCAGGAGTGTAGAGAGGTGTACACCGCTTTCTGCGCAGTGGCTTGACAGCCGCTGCACCAACTCGCGACTTACGCAAATTTACACTTCCACCCCTGGAGCATATAGCTCTGACGACTCCTCTCTGGACGGCCAGTTAAGGCAAGCCAGAGTTGAGAGTCCTACGGGTCCCCTTGGGGTTCCACTCCGACCGACGAAGACACGCCGGAGGCGGGGACCCTGACCGACTCTCGGGAGCACTCGGGTCCGTGGGGTCGTTACTCCCCAACAGCTCGCCACAAGCTGCCCTGCGGCCTAATTATTATTATTATTTTTTTTTTTTTTTTTTCAAATATTAGTATGGATAATAATGTTATTTTCTGTTTATGTATGTAATAATAATGTTGTAAACAATGTGACATGTAAAATTATTGTATTTTATCAATAAAATTTGATTGATTGATTGATTGATTGGTATCCGTGTATTGGACACGGACACGGGTACCCGGCGGGTTCGTGTAATTCGGGTTCTTAGTACCGTCGGGCTTAAGAACACGGGTATCCGGTTTGGCGGGTTAGGGTCTCACCAAACCAATCGACGCGGAGTCGGCTTTCGCCGAGTGTTTTACACCACACTATTCGCATTTAGCCGATCGACCGTCTCCGCGGTTGAACACCTGCGTTAAGCAGTCTCACCCTCCTTACGGCCGTAGAAACGCTCGATCGGCTGCGATTTGCTACCGCAACCGTTGTAAAGCGGCGGTCGGCTCTCCCGTGCTCCGTCCTGCCGTCGAGACGTCAGACAGCACGCGTACAGCCGCTGAGTCCGACGAACAGATAGATAGGACAGCGAGTGATCGGCAATCGTAAATCTCATTTTTGGAGACTAGTTGTTAGTAACTAGTTTGAAATTGAACAGACGTGTATGATTACGACAGTATTACTTCGTGTTGTCAGATCTATTGCAGATTTTAATGTGGGTAATAATTCAAATGAATAAATACAAACGCATCAGTAGCTACTTCGGCCGTCATCGGCTCTTTTCGGCCGTCGTCAGCTATGTTCGGCCGTCGAAGACGCTGAACGGCTTCCGCCAGCTCTGACCGGTACTTATCGTAGGTACTCGGCCGTGATCGGAGCCGTTCAACTCTTTCCGGCACCGTACGGCGGTATTAGGAGATTTAGGAATGCGAACGTGTGCGTTAGGCTGCAAACGGGGTCGTACGAATGCGAACAGCTTTATGGCAAAACGCCGTTTTCCCGTCGAAAGACGTCGTTTCGCGTGGGCCGAGCCGATTTACGATGTCCTCGCTCTTATTGCGTTGACATAAAGCTTTTTCCGTACGCGATTAGCCGAAACGGCGTCGACTAGTTTGGTGAGACCCTTACACGTGTACCGTGAGCCCTACTATAAACACAAACAAAAGACACGCACTCCCGTGTAAAAAAAGACACAGCGAGACTCGCCCGGTGGTGATAGATAGCTGATAGCTGGGCGAATATCGCTGTGTCTCTTTTATTTACACGGCAGCGAGTATCTTTTGTTCGTGTTTATAGCCGATAGTTCATAGCTTAGTAGCTCGCGGTGAGACCAGTACCTAAGGTGCATTTAGACCAAACGAGCATTCGCTCATTATATCCCCCACTCTACGAATGCTCGTTTGGTCTAAATGCACCTTTAGTAGCTCGCTGTGAGACCAGTGCCTTAAATTCATCAAATGCTAATGCATATATTGCATATTGAAGCTCATTATGACGGAAATTGATTTGATGACTTCGGACATTCTCGTAAAAATGCGAAGACAAAGGATTATGCACAGTGCGCCCCTTTATTCATTTAATCTTAACTTAGCAAACGGTAAGTATAGTTTGTCCCTTTCAGTCTTATAGAAATATTGATAAGGCGGAAACGGACAAACATGCTAAGTGCTAAGCTAGTGCTAGGCTAAAGGCCCGGCCACGACATTGGTCTAATAATACTGCGGCCACGACATTGGTCTAAACTCTAAGGCAACCGGCTTAGCGGAAAACCATATGTGCGAGAGGGAGTACCCATATCGGCATCCCGCTCCAACTCATGGATTCACTTCGCTCGCCGCTGGTCGCTTTATGCCGCGGCCACGACATTGTTCGAAACACAGCAGTGCAAACACTGCTATTTAGCGGCAGGTTAACGGGTAAGACGGTGGTAGCTATCCGGGCGGACCCTGCACGACGTCCTATCAGCAAAATTATGCCCTTGACGACTTTGACTAACATATTTTATTTTGAATATGGCTCACCTTCTATGGAAGTGATCATTCAGCTCTGCGCCGACTACGCACACACACACAACACATTTTCACACACACTGCACTTCACTGACACATCGCACATCCGTATCTGTAACAAAAAATTTTTATTAGTCAACGTTTGCCGAGACTTGACAATATAACTGTCTGTTATTGCCATGGTTACGGTCTCCTGAGTAACCTTGCTTTTATGCAAAAATAAAGTTACTTAATTTATGAAAAGATGCATGTAGGTAGTCCATGTTTGTAGGTGGCCCATTAAAGAAAGGGCTTATTAACATCATAACCACTAATTTGCTTTGAAATTTTGGTTGAGCTTTATTCCTATGTAAAATAAGAGTGACAGCTGTAACCACAGTTACCAAAAGCAATTGAGTGGATGTTTTTATAATTTAAATAACATAACTTTGCATAAAACCAGCGTTACTCAGGAGACCGTAACGATGGTATTAACAGACTCAATAAAGTTGATTCCCTATTATTAATTATTAACACGCTTTTGCGTTTTCGTTACCTCCGTACAAAATGTATGAAAATATGGTAACGGAATATAAAAAAAATCTTGGAAAGAGCTCGTGATTCTGAGTGGAATATCATATTAAAAACATAAAAAAAGTGGGAGGGCAACTTTGACAACAAAAATTGCCCACATGTCCCTCATCGGGATTCGAGCCTGGAACCTCCAGGTTCGAAGGCACAGTCACCAAATAGGCGAGGCAGACAAATCATAAAACACCTAAATCAAAATCATAATAATAATAATAATAATAATAATAATAATAAAGCTTTATTCAATTCCTTACAGTATTGATACAGCAGTAAAATAATTATAACCTAGCATGCTATAATAACTTTGAGATGAAATAAATTAAATATTAAAATTAATCAATAATTACACTCATTATAGTTAAAACAATGGAACACAGCTACATGCGAATTAAAATTAATTGAAAAAATTCGGTTTAAATAGCAATATTGAAACAAATTAAGTAATTACATTATAAATTTGAAATTAAAATATAACAATTGATAGAATTCTAATAATTATAAAATAGACATTCGTGATTATTGACTGAATATAAAAAAATATAATTGAATTGAACATTATTAGCATGCATTCTTTAAATATGTAAAAACTAATTATACTGTGAGGACCCCCTTTGGGTAAAAGCCTCCTCCAATGAATGCCAGGTCTCTCTGTCTTTAGCTACGTCTAGCCAACCTTTTCCCGCTACCGACTCTATTTCGTCTGCCCACCTGGCTCGTGGGCGACCTCTCGCTCTTTTTCCTCTGGGACCTGTGGGACCGTTCCACTCTATTGCCCTTCTAGTCCATCTATCGTCATTGTATCTGGCTATATGGCCGGCCCACTTCCACTTTCTTTGAAGAGAAAATGTCAAAGCGTCAGTTACTTTGGTTTTATTGCGAATGTCGGTATTTTTGACTCTATCCTTTAATTTTATGTTCAGTAAGCTTCGTTCCATTTTTCTCTGTATGATCTGGATTTTGTTACGGGTCTTATGGTCATAAGTCCATGTTTGGCAGCCATAGGTGAGGCAGGGCAAAATCTCTGAATCCATTATTATTTTTTTTGATGATAGCGGAAAGTTGTTGGATTTTAATATTTCTTTATGGCACCAATATTTCTTCCACGATAATGCGATTCTTCTGTCTAACTCTTCGGTGTTTCTCTCTTTTTTAAACGACACCTGTTTACCTAGGTAGACATACTTTTCCACATACTCGATAGGTGTATCGTTTATCACAATAGGCTTTTGGTGGTGGTTAGTCAAGATTTTTGTTTTATCCAGGTTCATCTCTAATCCGATTTTTATGCTGGCCTGTTGTAAGTCATCGATCATGAGCTGTATCTGGTATGAGCTCTCCGAAAACAAGATTATGTCGTCGGCAAACCTGAGGTGGCTTAGATATTTGCCGTTCATGACAACGCCTCGGTTAGACCAGGGGAGGTTTTTCATAATGTGTTGTAAGACAGCGATAAATAATTTTGGCGAGATCGGATCCCCCTGTCTGACGCCTCTGTTTATATTTATTGTTTTACCTAGTCTGTCGAGTTTCACTTTACTTGTACTGGCGGTGTAGATATTTCTCAGGATGTTTATGTACTTCTCGTGTATGTTTTGTGTTTTCAATGCTTCCCAGATGCTATGGTGCGCTATAGAGTCAAAAGCTTTTTTATAATCTATAAACGCTAAATATAGAGGTCTGCGAAACTCTACATATTTCTCAATCACGAGGTCGACTACTTGTATATGATCCGCTGTGCTGTACCCACTTCTAAAACCGGCCTGTTCGATGGGTTGGTATTCATCGATATCCAGGCACATTCTTTCAAGCAAGCATGATGCGAACAATTTGTAGAGGCATGACATTAGGCTTATTGGTCGATAGTTTCCTATGTCTGACGGATCTCCTTTTTTGTATAGAAGGATAATTTCCGATTCTGTCCATGAGTGTGGCACAGTTTCCTCTGACAATATTTTGTTCCATAGGATCGTGATTGGTGACAGTAGCAGAGTTTTCGCCAGTTTTATACATTCATTAAATATCCCATCCGGTCCCGGGCTTTTTTCCGACTTTAGTTTAGTTATGTGTTTCAGGATTTCGGGTTCGGTGAATTCTTGAATTTCGAAATGATCTCGTCGGTTTATAGTAGCAAGTGGCGATACTGGATGCGGTTGGCTATAGAGTTTTGCGTAGAAATCTGTAGCTATGTCTATGATGTTTAATCTAGAATTTGTCTTAGTGAAGTCAGGCTGAGTAAGTGATGGAATCCATTTCTTTGATAAATTCAGTTCTTTGTATGCTTTTTTCGTTGACCGGGATTTGTCTAAGTGTCTTTCTATGGTGCAAGTTCTATGCACCTCATAGCATCTTCTTATTTCTTTGTTTGTTGCTTTGTAGAGTTCCTTTAATTTTTCCTTTTCATGTTTTGTAAGTTTTAGTTTATTTTGTAAGCGAGTTCTTTCTCTCATAAGTTCTAGAGCTTTGTCTGATAATATACAATGACGTTTGTTTTCCAAATAAGAGCTTTTTAAGCTTACCGATATAGAGTGCACGATTTTTTGACAAAACTCGTCGCTATTACAGTGGTCTTGTGTGTTTAGAAGCTCTGGTATGCAGTTTTTTAAGTTTTAGAGATATGTGCTTTGTTCTTGCAGTGATTTGAGTGATTTTGTTGCTCCAGAATATTTACGCCTGCTTTTCTTTACTGTCTTGAGGTGTAATCCGGCTCTTAGCAGTCTGTGGTCTGACCCATAGGGGAAAGACGACAGTATTTCATATTTGGTAAACCGATGAGGCGTGGTAGACATTATGAAATCGATCTCGTTTTTGGTGTTTTTGTCAGGAGAAATCCATGTCCACCTGTTCTTGGGTTTTAGATCGAACATTGTATTGATAATTTTTAGGTTATATTCGTGGGCGAACTGAATAAGTCTCTCGCCTCGCGTGTTTCTTTTTCCAAAGCCGAATTTGCCAGTCGCATGTTCGTATTCGTAAGGGATTCCAATCCGGGCGTTGAAATCACCCATGGTAATTATGTTTTTCGTAGGGCTGGAGTCGTGAGCTTTCGCCAGGTCACGATAAAAGTTGTCTATGTCCTCTTCCGTTGAGCTTTCGGTAGGAGCGTATGCTTGGATGATTGTGAAGGGCAAGTTCTCTAATGTAATGTGTAGTGCGCAAACTCTTTCAGATATACCAACGAAAGCTGTGATACTTTCTTTCCATTTCTTCTTGATCAAAAAACCAACCCCGTAGAGGCCCTTTGTTTCACCTATGTAATAAAGTATGTAGTCATGGTCCTCGATGATGTCTTCGCCAAAGCGACGCACTTCGCTTAGCCCCACTATGTCGTGTTTGTAGTTTTGTAGAGCAGCCTTGAGCTCTATAAGTTTTATATCTGATAGAAGTGATCTGACGTTGAAAGTACAAATATTTAGTATTAATTTTGTTTCTTTGTTTTTCTTTGGAGGGTGTTGGTCGAACTCTCCCGCGGTGACCGGCCGTATTGGGAGATGATTGGAGAGAAGAGGGTCCATTCTTGATTGCTATGCATCGTCCTGAGGTAGAGATATCCTTGGTTCGGAAGGTTGTGAACTCGCAGTCTGGTTGAAGTTAAGTTTTGGTTTCTGTAGAATGAAGTCTTTCATGTTTGTTATTTTATTTTTCTTAGTGGGTGGATTTGCTGTATGTAGAGTTGTAGAGCTGCTAGAGTGCGATGTCTCGGGAGATACAGACAGGTTTCTCTTAGCCTTATCATTTTGTTTGGCATGGAAAGAATAAGAACGCTCTGTAGGTTTCTGTGATGGTTTGCGTGGGCTTTGCGTTTTATTTTGCTGAACAATAAGTTTATCGTATTTGATGAAGGCCACGTTGCCTGCTTCTTTCTCCTTCTGTAGTTGAGCTTGAAGCTCTTTGCGTTTATTGAGGACCTCGATGGGATAGTCCTCTTTTAAGTAGTATGCGGTGTTCTGTGAGTAGTGTTTTTTATTTTTTAGTAATTTTATTTTAAAGCCCAGTGTTGTAAACGATATTATGACTGGTCGGATTTTTTCACTTTTCTTACCTACTCTTCTTACAGCTTCTATGTCGTGATAGGAACATTCAACATTAAAGTGAGTATTTATTATGCTAATTATTGAATCTTCCAGCTGGTGATAGGATTTTTCTCCCTCCTCTAATCCGAACAAGACTAAGTTTTTCCTTCTAGAATATCTTTCGAAGTTGTCTATTTTTCTGTTTTGATCTTCAATTTTTTTCTCAAGTAAAACATTTTTTTCTTCCAGACTGCTGAATTTTTCGTTGATATTTTTATTGATGGTATTTTTTATGTCTTCCTTCATTTCCAACATATCAAGTTTATTTTGTTTTATTTCTTCTTGCAAGTTTAATAATAGTTCTTTTATTTCATTCATTGTAGTTGTGTGTAAGTAAATAAATAAGGCGCCCTCTATAATTTGTGACGCGAATTCAATAGTCAGCAGAGAACGTTCGATATGGTGATCTTGTATTTGGTAATTCGACAATTGTCATAGTTTCGACGTTTGTTGTTAGATGGCGTAACAACTAGATGTCATATTAGTTGTTCAGATAGTGTTTAAGGCGCCCTCTGTAATTTCTATCACGAAACCAATAGACAGCAGGGAACGTTCCATAAATTATGTACTTTGCGTAATGTTGCACGTTGATTCTGGTAGATGGCGTATTGATTGTTCAATTATATCTTTAATCGATCAATAGATGGCGCTATCTGTAACTCTGTGAGCCAGGACTTTGCACTTCAAGTCATTACTTGCACTTTTATTTTTTTAGGTTAAGTTTATATTAATTATGCACTTTTTGATTTTTCACTTTGTGGTTGCTATTGATTGTCTCCACACAGTTTTCACAGCACAGTTTAACAATGTAGTAATACTTTATTTCTTGGCGTATTTAGTTAAAAGTTCATAAATAATGACGACTATTATTTTGCACTTTTTCTCACATTTTGGGTTGATTCCAGCAGTGTTCTTTATGTTGACTGGTTGAAGAATAAACTATTGTCCATATTTATTGCACTCTTTATTGGTAAATGTTCGTTTGATTATTTTTTAATAAATTTTTACTACGAGCGATATGTCAACAGTGGCACAGTAGCGCCCTCTCCCTTACTGTATATATATCAAAATCATACTAGTATAAAACAAAATATAATCGGCAACTTGCCCTCAGTAACTACCCCTATATACCCCTAATCACAAAATGACTTCACCACGAAATACTGCCTGTACATTTTGAATCTTATTACCTAACCAATTAAGCATGATAAGATAGATTCCACTCGGCTGTTACGACGTTTTTCTTTTACGAAAACTCCCCTCACCCTTAATACAGTAGGCGAAAAAAGTTGTTCACCTCATTTGGACTTTGTTTATAAGTTGCGGCGTAACTTTCGTGGTTTACCGTACAGTGTTGTAATTTGATAAAACGGTTCCTGGACGCGACGGACAATTACCGGTATTTGATATTTTTATGGCAACTGTATGAAATATTTTTATGGAACCTAGTCCGGCCCCTTGTGATTCCTAAGGGACATTATTTTTTAGCAAATTATGGATAACAAGCCCGAGGCTGACGACAACACTTTTGTTTTATGTAATACTAGCGACCCGCCCCGGCTGTGCACGGGTACTATACCTACATAAAAACCTTCCTCTTGAATATTACTCTACCTATTTAAAAAAATCTCGTCAAAATCCGTTGCGTAGTTTTAAAGATTTAAGCGTACAAAGGGACATAGGGGGGACAGAAAAAGTGACTTTATTTTATACTATGTAGTGATAGTGACTATGTAGTGATAGTGACTATGTAGTGATGGGTGATAGGAGAATAAATAGACTATATTTTTCAAATGCTTTGGTTTACATTTCGTTGGCAGAAAAAGTGAATTATGTATAATGAATAAATTATTATGTCTTCTTGTTGCACATGTAACTGGCAATTTCAACCTTTGTATAAAAACCTATTATGGCACTGCTTAGCAAAATTATTATGGAAATTAAGGCATGCGTAGTAAACATAACCTTTTTTTTAATAAAGCTGTGATAGACAAAATAATAAAAAATAGATAAACTTCTACAAATATTTTTTACATTAAGCCATTGTTTAGGTAAATGTACCTACCTACATACAAATATCAGGGAACTCACTTACAGTAACTACACCATACGACAACACTGTATAAATTAATTCTGCTACTATCGAAGCCTCACGTTCCATACAAATTCATATCTAACCTAATAACAATAAATACTATAATAATAAAAACAAATTTACTAAAGAAAACTATCATTTGCGACCTTTTAGAAAACAGAAAAAAATCACGCATTTAATGATTTTATCGCCAAATAATAACATGAGGGGATCACCCTCCACATAAACGTTTATTTTTATTTTGAACCTTACTGCTTATTAAATAAGGTTGTGTATATTATAATTATCTAACGTCGAAAGAAATACAGGGTGCAACTAGTGGCAAATTACGCCAAATGCCATCATTTTTATTAGGGTTCCGTACTCGAAAGGTAAAATTGGGCGTTAAGACTGTGCGTCGGCCTGTGAGTAACAAAAAACCGGCCAAGAGCATGTCGGGCCATGCTCAGTGTAGGATTCCGTAGTTATTCAAAATCGGCTGGACCGATTATGTTCGAAATAGTTTTATTTTAAAGTATTCTATAAGCAGTTCATGATTTTTTTCATATTTTTTGGACCTACGGATCAAAAGTTAGAGGGGAGGACACAATTTTTTTTTTCAGGAACATTTATCTCCGTAAATATTGACTTAAGAAAAAAACTTTATTTTCGGAACCTTATTCTTTTTTAAAAACCTATTAAGCGATACCCCACACTATATGATTACAGCCAAAATAAAATAAAAAATATCCCCACTTTACTACTAGGGCAGGTGCCCTGTTTTCGTACATTTTATTGTACGGTCAGTTAAAAAGTCATGTATCCACTTTTTCACCTTGTGGATACATGACTTTGTAACTGACTGTACCACTTTGTCGGCTTGATTAATATGTATATCCGTATCAAATTGCAAATTTATAGTATTAACGGCCACTGAGCTATGCTGCGGACAGACGGCCAGAGCGAAACTATAAGGGTTCTTAGTTTACTACGGAACCCTAAAAAGATGATCAATAACCACAACAATGCATACCACATTTCTCGCTTCAATTTGCCTTCCTACACAAGGTATACCTTCTGGTCGCATATTTTTTTTTTAGACTATTCTTATTTGGCATACTTTTTTTCTCATAATTTGAATTAGCATAAATGTACTGTCGCATACTAATTATTTTAGCATACTACTTTATTGGCATATTATGGTTTTGAAATAATTTTACTTGGACTATTTTTTATTGGCCTAATGTATACTACGCATATTACTGTTTGGGCTAATGGTTACTAGTCATATATTATGTTAGACATAATTGTATTTCGGAAACCATAATTTTAGTTCTCTTTTTTGAATAAAACACTTTTTTGTTTAACATGGATTTTAAATTTAATTAACATGCATTTAACATATTTTAGAATTTTAAACATAGTTTTTTTAGGAATGCTACTATTTGAGTTTTAAATTATTGGCTCGTAAATATTCAATTTTTGTCGAATATTCGTTTTTATTACTAATAATCTTGTCTATCTAGTCAATAATATTATATAATTTTAAAGTATAGAGAGATTAGGTTAGGTTAGTGTGATGTCCAGGCGCGAAGCGCCTAAACCACGAAGAATAGGGGGTCTGCGTAGCAGACCCCCGTCGACCTTGCTATTGTTCCTACTTATTATATAGATAATAATATTTATAATTGAACACTAATCAGCCCACCCTATATTTTAATGAATTTAACCAAACTTCTTTATCATAAAAAAGCAATAAAAGTACATAACCAACCTGTTCTCGTAGAGCTTCAGGCTCGTGATTATGGTTCTTTATTTTCTTCGAAATGATTTCATGATTTTGATCATCATTTAGTATTGATATAATGCGAACGTTGCATTTATAAATGTCGACGCGGCGTTGTTCACAGACCCAGTAAAATTTATTTTCAACTTGTCTATTTTTTTCGTATATGTACCCATTATGATTTAATTTAACACCACCTCTATTTGTTTTAAATACACGCAATTGATTTTCCATGATAGAACAATCAGTTTTCTTTAATCGCTATTATTTTTATTTATTACCTATTCACCGTCACTTTTAGTTACTTATAAAACTAAATGTGTAACTACCGTCATTCGCCGTTCCTAAATTATTAGAATGTCTGAAGCTTTCGTAATAGCACCCTATTGCAATCGTGCCATTTGCTTATAGTCTAATTTTAGGATTAAATATTATTATGCGTATTGTGATGATGCGTAATAATTATTATGCATTTTTTTATTTATGCTGTGTGATGTTAGTCGTTCTGGCGCTTATGCCTTTAATGTATATGCCTTTAAATATTATGCGTAAAAAAATATGCGTAAATACGATTAGACATATCAATATTTCGGCTAAAATACATTATGCGTAACTATATTATTACATTTGTTAGTATGCATTCCAATAGTGAACCCCTACACAAGACGTCCATAGCGTTTAATAATCCTTTAAGTTCACAGACGGCTCGAAAACCCTTAGCGTAGATTGAAAGACCCATCTCCCTCTAACCCCCAACGTGTGACCAAGATGGAAGAACAGATCGATCACATTCCTAATATCACGATGATTGGCTTACAGTGGCCATCAGATATATCGAAGCGAACAAGGTGGTCACAAATATCTGAGCGGGCCTCTGGATGCTTAGCCAAGTTGCCAATCGCTAACCCTTAGTAACGACGTATCGTAGTTTTCCCTCTCTGCGGCCCTAGCGCGAAAAACGATTTTGTAAATTTCGAGGATTTGCCTCTCTCACTCTACAACAAGGGATCAAAATTGTATATTTCCGACGTGGGCGTATATTGACTCCTGAATGGAGCGACGGATTCCACAATTGAATCCCGAGCGTAGGGAGGGATTCTAAAGTGGAATCCTGAGCGTAATGAAGGATTCAATAGACGCCCACGCCGGAAATTTACAATTTTGATCCCTTGTCGTTGGATTGACAGAGAAAAGTCCTCGAAAAGTACGAATTTCGATTTTTACGTACGAATTTTCGCGGTAGTAGGCCCGTTTGTTACTCTTTCATATTAGTGCGATCCACATTACTACCACACGTACTCCAGGATGCTTAGCCAAGTTGCCAATCGCTAACGCTTTGTAGCGTATCGTAGTTTTCCCTCTCTGTTACTCTTTCATATTAGTGTGACAAAGACAGTTAGCTGCCTTTCGTTTACGATTGACCATTAAGCGTTAGCGATTGGCAACCTGTCTAAGCACCCATGGCTTTGAGTGCACGTATTTTACGTCAGATATTTTTAAGCATGGCCGCTCCTGTATACCTGATAGAGGATAGAGGTACAGTCGACACAAACAACAAAGACTGACACACTTACATACAGGGTGTTACACGGGCCACTGAAAACCTTGAACGGGGTGATCTGAGCGAACCGAGAAATATCAAAAAAAATTTTGGCTCTTTCATACAAAATGTCGTTATCGATCGGTCAAAATATATGAAAATAGTACATTACGACACAAGTGCGAAAAACATGAAATACTTTCTTTTTTGCACGTGTCTCGTACGACATTTTTTAGCACAGATGGCCCTCCGATGTTTTGGACCTGACGTAAAATGACACAATTCTCGCACTAGAGCCTAAAGGAAAAACATGAAATTCAAACGTTTTAAAAGTGTTTTAAAACATCGCCACTCGTTTCGAATTTCATGTTTTTCGCACTTGTGTCGTAATGTACTATTTAGAAAAGAAGACCCTACGTACTCGTAGTTTCGACCTGACAAGAAATGACTCCCTTCGGTCGTGTTTTAAAACATCGCCAGCGTCACTCGTTTCGAATTTCATGTTTTTCGCACTTGTGTCGTAATGTACTATATTATTTTTTGTTAAGTGTGGACAGTGGACTATCACAGGCTGATGATGTGATGATCTGATGATGATGTTTTTCTGCATTTGCTTTTAATTTAAGGGACGCTTATTTAGGTCAAATATAATGAATTTCTCTAAGAAACTAGTGTCTTAACTCTTACTGTTATTGAGTTATTTAAAAAATGAGTTTAATGACTGAACAAGTGTATTGCAACCTTTATTACATTCAAATGATTTTTGTCATGTGCCGTCAGTCACCTGAGATTAACTTTTATGTTATTCTGAAGATTCTCTCACACTTACTATTTCATTTGTTATGTATGAAAACGTCATTTTTTTCGAATTTAACAAAAGCCGATATACCAGGCAACTTTTATTAATGTTCCAAGTAACGTGTCCAATTTAACGCAGATCAACACGAATACCCTGTATATTTAAACTTTAGTTTAAAACGGATTTCATCTCATTGTTTCCTATTGAGTGTCCAATTCTGTATCCTTTCCTTTTATACCCGAAACGTAAGTGACAGCGCTACAAGCGCGGAGAGAGCATAAATCACACACACAGCTTTAAACCAGATTACACACACACGCGCATAAATGTCTCCAACAAAATAAAACACTGTCATATATTGATTGTGCCCTTCGGCGGTTGTCCCTGTCGCTCACCGGTCAAGGTGGGTCGTGCGAGCGGGAAAGGCGTAGGATTAATAATGGGTGACGCCCATTTGGATTGTTTTATGGGAGTTTGCGAGTCTTGGGTTATTCTGCACACTTGCAGAAGTAAGGCAAAATAAAACCAGTAAATATTGAGACATGTTCCATACGTATAATTAGGTAATTTCATATGAAGATGACCCAAAATGAATCAATCAAAAAATATAATAATATTTAAAATACAGTCATTGGTATAACAAGGTAGAAAATTAAGTAGTGCGACTACTTGGGAAAACACAAGTCAAAATATTTAGTAAAAAAATAAATAATTCAATTTGAAATTCACAAAAACTTCAAAAAACAGAACGTACAAATCTTTTTATTTGTGGCTTCCACGATCATTACAGTGAGATAAGGAACCAAAATCCTAAAATTACGAAGTGTCAATATCTCGAAAACCAGAGGACTTGTACTAAACATGAAAGTCTATTTTCAGGACCAGTGTCCTCTTCGTGGTTAAAAAGTTGTCCATTAATTACTGGACACCCTGTATATAAGTTTCTTGGCCATGGTGTTTCCTAAGTAAATACTTAAACATATAACACAACAACATATTGCTGTGTTTAAGTTTAAAGGTGCATTCAGACCAAACGAGCATTCGCTATTCTATCCCCCACTCTACGAAATCAACGAATCACGTTTTGTGTAACGACCGAATTTCGTAGAGTAGGGGGTTAGAATAGCGAATGCTCGTTTGGTCTGAATGCACCTTTAAGGTTTGCGGCGCGACGCGAATTCGAAGTACGCAGTCCTGGCTAACTACTTTGTCCCGCTCGCAGTGGAGACCACCGGATGTTGGTGTGTCGAAGCCTTAACTTATATTAAAGAGGGTAAGGAGGCGGCTGAGAGAGAGTGGTCATGATCATGATCCTCGCTTCGGGTCTTTCATGCTGCAGAGGTCCATATCGGTTCAACGTGGAAACGTGGCGAGCGTAATGGGCACCTTTGTGTCGAAAGGGCGGAGCGGGCTTAGCTTAGGGCTAATGTTACTTAATTTTAGGATAGGGTAAACCTCCTGCCGCCCAGAGGCCAATTAAAAGGTCTTCTTAAACAAAAGGAATTCTATTCTATTTCCTACATTATTAATTCAAAATTCTCTGGCAAATTTAATGGTCAGGGCGGTAGGAGGTAGTTGACCATAGTTTTGCAGAAAGCGACCAAATATAATTTTTTGTCGATTTGACTTAAGCTTTAACTTAAACTCAAACAGTTTGGTCGCTTTTTGCACTGTCCAAAAATCAAAGTTGGTCGTTTGGGATCATCCATTAATTACGTCACACCTCAAGGGGGAGGGAGGGGGTCCACAAAGTGTGACATATCGTGACAGGAGGGAGGGAGGAGTTCTATGTTTGTGACGTCACAATCCTCACATACATGAACATGAACATAAAAGAATAGAAAATCCCAAATCCTTGGACGGAGGAAGAATAAGTAAATTTTCTCTTCGTTAATTTTACAAATCATTTTAAGTAATAATAATAAAAAGTTACTTTCAAAGTGATTTGTAATTTTTACCTTTTTAAACTAAACATCTACATGTGACGTCACACTAAGGGGGGCGGGTGTAGTTAATAGTGACGAAGTGTGACAAGGGGGAGGAAGGTGTCGAAAAATCATAAAATTGGTGTGACGTAATTAATGGATGATCCCTTTTCTGCATAACTATGGTCAGTTTTAAGTACCCTTTTTAATGTAGGTATACATACATAATACATCATCAGCCTATCTCAGTCCAGTGCTGGACGTAAGCCTCTCCTATTAACTATGCGTATAGACGCATATTAGGAGGTAACTGGTCCATCGGTCATCGCTACGCTGAACAAACGGATTGGCGATCGCGGTAATGTGTCGACTAGGATGACGCTGCTGCCCATCATCATCATTTTTTACACTTCAATCCCTTAGTCGGCTCTTACGACACCAGGGGGAAGTATTGGGGTGGTGACAAATGTATCCTTACTGCTACTATTACTACATATAAATAATTTAAATTCTTATTATGAAAATAAAAAACCTTTCAAATAAACGTTCCCACTTATCCTGATAGCACATTTACGAAGCCATAACCGCCACGTGAACTGAATACTATGCTTATGTCTACGCGAATACGCGATATGGCTAGCCAGTTTGGGGGACATTATATAAAGATTAATTTACCCTTTGTTAGCGATGTACTTTGGGGTGCATAAGTTACCCTAGACGAATCGATAGTGATTCTGAGCGATGTTTTGGTAATAATTGAACTGCGTGTTTCATGTGTAGCGAATTTAATATACAATGCTTCATAGTTGTGATAAGTATAGATAGAGTAAATGATTAAGTTTGTCGTGTGTGACCATGTTAATGCCCATAATAGCCACGCTGGGCAAGCGGGTTGGCGATCGCAGTAGTGTGTCTACTATGATGACGCTGCTGCCCACCATCAATCTTTAAACGATCAGTAACAAACTATACTTTTGTTAAAATCAGAGTTGTACGTTTTTGCTTATAAATACGGCCTTTTAAAGCAAAATCACTTGCCTAACCTGAGGTAGCATTGTCACACAACTGCGCGCACGCAATTCATAGTTCAAAGGAAATAGTGGACACTTTCTCTTCACATAATAGTATGCGCTGTTACTTCCGCTATCCGATTTATTGCGACGGGCGAAGTGCGAATAAATATCTGAACATCTTTACTTTGACGTCGGATAGATGAGATACGAACTGACTGATTTCGTAGAATGGGGGATAGAATAGCGAATGCTCTTTTGGTCTGAACGCACCTTTTACGAACGAATTTCGTGGAGTGGGGGATAAAATGAGCAATCGCTCGTTTGGTCTAAATACATCTGAAGGCGTCATAAGAGTGGGGGAGACAAATCCACGAAATTTGCGGATTTCAAAGCGAAGCAATAGATCACC
>JALPQI010004511.1:0-66100 GCA_025490895.1 Thaumatotibia leucotreta
TCGAAAGTCTTCGACCAGTGTGTGTTGCCAGTGATTACTTACGGATCTGAAACGTGGTCGTTCACTATGGGACTCATTAGGAGGCTCAGAGTCACTCAACGAGCGATGGAGAGGGCAATGCTCGGGGTTTCTCTGCGAGATCGCATCAGGAATGACGAGATCCGCAGAAGAACGAAAGTGACTGACGTAGCCCGAAGAATCGCCAGGTTGAAGTGGCAGTGGGCTGGCCATATTGCCCGGAGGACCGATGACCGGTGGGGTCGGCGTGTTCTCGAGTGGCGACCACGCACTGGACGGCGCAGCGTGGGAAGGTCCCCCACAAGATGGAGCGACGACCTTGTAAAGGTTGCGGGTGTCCAATGGATGCGGACAGCTCACGACCGATCTTTGTGGAACTCTCTGGGGGAGGCCTATGTCCAGCAGTGGACGTCAATTGGCTGATGATGATGATGATGATGTAGTAGGTACTCAATATTTTATGTAATTCACCAAATCAAAATTATTGAATTACTCAATTAACAAAGAATTTATATACCGAAGAACAAAATTTAACGAAATTAGAACCGTTCTTTTGTATGGGGAAAAACCGGTATCCGATCCATGCTTCTGCTTATCCACTCTGTAGCTAGTTTAGCCCACCTCCTTGGATGCATTCGGCGAACATTGCCAGCCTAGTCTCATTTCAGCCTGGCGGTTTTTACTCCTACGTCGACAATGGGAGTTTTGGAACGCAAGGAGCTTGTCCCTTAATCACGTCATATTGTATAGGGGGAGGATGGATCAAGAAAAAATCTCCAATTATCACCATAGGGGAGGAGGAGTCATCGTGCTCAAAATTACGTGTAATATTGTTACTCTCTGCTGAACAGCATTATAGCTAGGAAAGGAAAAAACATCTACTACTTTTCTTTACGATCATCTTTTTGAATATCACCCGGACGTCAAACCCAGAAGAAGCGTTATTAAAAAAAATCGTTGGCAATAATTACACGTCATATTGGCTAGGGGGGGGGGGAGTCTTGAAAATATCACCATGGGGGAGAGAGGGGTCCAAAATAGGCGAAAATCGTATGACGTGATTAATGGACAAGCCCAAGGTAGTGTTACGGATCCGGTCATTCCGTTTCACATCACATGTTCAACTTACCACGTGATTATAGTAGGTACCTGCATTACACAATTGGGGTGTTAAAACAAGGAAAGGCTGAGATCGCAGATGTATTCGGTTTGAAACGCAATTAGTAAATTGAGGGCTGTCGCTATTCGGTCAGGTGCGCATACACTATATAATTGTGCGATTGTGGTAGACACACGTCTTTGAGTGGCTTTAGGTTGTAGTACCTTCGAAACGTTAAGTACAGATGTCGCTAGTGATTAGCTTCATAATACCATTGACTAAATTCGCTGTGATCGACGGAAGGTCGTCTGGTGTAATTGGAAGCACGTTGGACCGGCAATCCAGAGGAAGCGGGTTCGGATCCCGTGACAACCAGAGTCTTTCGCAGTTGATTTTTTCTATGGTAAGCACATCTGTTACGACATTGTGGGACTATATAATTGTTAAAAGGAGAACCTTCCGTACCTTAAAAAAGGTTAACCGTGCTGTACGTTATTCTGTAAAGGTTTGGAACATCTACATTTCGATTATCCTAAATATTTTTTCTACGCACTAAAAGAACTAAACACCGTAGTGAGTGTGATTTCCCAAAATTTGATACCTGATACATTTATTGTTTTTTTTTTATCATTTCTTAATTTCACATCTATCAGTCACTACACTACACATGACAATCAGTTTCAGGCTTAATAGTAATCCGCGAACTACGAACTTCAAAAATTTCGAGGATTAAAAACGCGTGATACTAAAATCTGTTGTGTGGTAATAAAATTGTGCATAATCGCGACACGCGTCACGGACAAGATAGTGTCGAAAAGATGACTGTGATGAATAACGCATGTGATATACTATAGTTGTGTGTAATGAACTTTTTTTTAGGATTGCGACTAGGAAGAAACAATAATGCTATAAACGTTGAATAATCCATTAATGTAATGCTCTAACGGAGTCTAAGTGAGAAAGTCGATATAGAAAAGTCATTCGGGATTTGATGAATGAAATGTTACCGAATATAGCGGAGCTCTGATAAAATCACATCGGTATTTCCGATAGCACAGCGGGTAGTTTAAGCTCCTTATTCAAATTCAAATGTTTATTTTGTAAGTAGGCCTCTAAGGCTCTGTCACAAGTCTAATGGTTTGTTCCCTTTGGTTTCTTGAGAGTTTTATTAAATTTAAGAAATAAATGGGTCCATTTTTTTGTGCGGTTTGTAAATTTTCGTTTCACGAAAAACTTCAATAACACTTAATAGGAGCATATTTTATATTTGACATCACATATGAATAAAGTAACTAGTCATTGATTTTTATATAATTTTATTTATTGTTCTTTAAATTTTAATCGTGACTCAGCAAACATAAGTATTTTTTCCTAAATTTGTATGAAAGTGAGAGTGTATTAACTGAGTATAGGTAATATTTATATAACACCCCCTTTATAATTTTCGCATACACCTATACGTTAGCGTAAAGCGTATGTTTTACGCTACCATATATGACCCTAATATCTATATACATATATAGCCAACATGAAATAGTCTCGTAGGTCACAAATTGCACAATCGTTAATTATGCACTAAACAAGTGTACTGCACGAAAAAAGTTGATTGTCCAATATTTAAATTTTTATGGCCAGCCAACTCGTCACGCCTATATTCTTTTAATATGCCTTTTCTACTAACAAGATTATTGGACATAGTTTATTATTGTTGCCACAGTAATATTGTATACGTAATAATTTAACCGTAATAGGCTACTTGACCCATTTTTAAACTTTGTCGTATATTATTAATCAATATCAGATTAACGGAAAAAAATATAAATATATTTTTTCACGACCTAGAAAACCGCAAAATTATAACTTAAAATTTAAACTTTCGTTACCGCGCGAAAACGATACTAGCCATGTTAATGCTTACATTATCTGTGGTGTGACGTCACTCAAACCGAAAACAAACATTTGACATGACACTTATGTTATTTCAATGTCACAGCAAAGCTACATGCCTACCATGTCCATGGCGAACTTCACTCGTATAAGATTCGACATGAAGTTAGTTTAAGATCCTATGACGTCACATCATGGCCGACACCGTTTTCAGAGTAGGAAATTAAAAAAAATAAAACAAATTTTTCAATAAAAAATATGTATCCATCAAACACTTTTAATACACTGTAATCGAAAAATACTACAGAAAATAATAATTTTTTGCTCTAAATTTGATATGAGTCAAGTAGCCTATTAAACATACTTGGAATGATGGCCTAATTGCTAAAGTATTTAAAAAATTGAACATATTGCGAAAACACAAATCAAATTATTTATTAACTAAATATTTTGATTTGTACTTTTAATTTTTCTCCAGTAGTCACACTACTTAATGCAATATAAATTAAAAATATTAGATGTCATATACCAAACAAAAACGACCAAGATCACCTATGTCCAAGGTGGGGATCGAACCCACGTACTCAGCTTTCGCGGCTGATGCCTGTACCCCTCGGCCACTCGGTCTTAGCAACCACCGGTCAAATTTCTCGGGTATATGCAATCCCTTACAAGGCTAGGCGCCTTTGACCATTCTCTAAGGGCAAGCACTAACTACATGCCTGCACCTCCTATTAGAATACTTTACAGTTTTCTAGAATAGCTAGAGAGAGATGGTGCTGCCATCTATTGAACATATTGCGAAAACACAAATCAAATTATTTATTAACTAAATATTTTGATTTGTACTTTTAATTTTTCTCCAGTAGTCACACCACTTAATGCTATATAAAATATAAATATTAGATGTCATATACCCGAGAAATTTGACCGGTGGTTGCTAAGACCGAGTGGCCGAGGGGTACAGGCATCAGCCGCGAAAGCTGAGTACGTGGGTTCGATCCCCACCTTGGACATAGGTGATCTTGGTCGTTTTTCTTTGGTATATGACATCTAATATTTATAATTTATATAGCATTAAGTAGTGTGACTACTGGAGAAAAATTAAAAGTACAAATCAAAATATTTAGTTAATAAATAATTTGATTTGTGTTTTCGCAATATGTTCAATAGATGGCAGCACCATCTCTCTCTAGCTATTCTAGAAAACTGTAAAGTATTCTAATAGGAGGTGCAGGCATGTAGTTAGTGCTTGCCCTTAGAGAATGGTCAAAGGCGCCTAGCCTTGTAAGGGATTGCATATACCCGAGAAATTTGACCGGTGGTTGCTAAGACCGAGTGGCCGAGGGGTACAGGCATCAGCCGCGAAAGCTGAGTACGTGGGTTCGATCCCCACCTTGGACATAGGTGATCTTGGTCGTTTTTCTTTGGTATATGACATCTAATATTTATAATTTATATAGCATTAAGTAGTGTGACTACTGGAGAAAAATTAAAAGTACAAATCAAAATATTTAGTTAATAAATAATTTGATTTGTGTTTTCGCAATATGTTCAATAGATGGCAGCACCATCTCTCTCTAGCTATTCTAGAAAACTGTAAAGTATTCTAATAGGAGGTGCAGGCATGTAGTTAGTGCTTGCCCTTAGAGAATGGTCAAAGGCGCCTAGCCTTGTAAGGGATTGCATATACCCGAGAAATTTGACCGGTGGTTGCTAAGACCGAGTGGCCGAGGGGTACAGGCATCAGCCGCGAAAGCTGAGTACGTGGGTTCGATCCCCACCTTGGACATAGGTGATCTTGGTCGTTTTTCTTTGGTATATACATCTAATATTTATAATTTATTTAAAAAATATTGCATTTTTAAAAGGGGTATTCAATTCAAGTAACCTCTAACGACTTTCTGAATAAATAAAGAACCTTCTGGATAATACCTACTTACGAAGTAAATGTAAGAATAATAAGGAAATACAATCAGGTTATGATCAACTGATCAATGAAAATACATTGTGACAGCTAAGTGACCGATATGATATTGTTTCACCCCTTTTACCATAATAATAATAATGTATGGATGTGTTTGCTTTATTTTTGGTCATAACCATTTATATTTAATACTTTACAAAACGTGAATAGATGCTTAGAACTATGTTATTTCAATAATTATAAATTGCACGTGAAGAAGAAAATCAACCACAAAACAGAAATATAATTATTTTGCCCGGCAGTGGGAAACTTTCAAATGAATTTCCTAAAATATAAATCAAATTTTACCTAAATTATGTTCGGGAATTTGAAGCTACAATTTAACATAGCGAAATGAATTTAAATGTTAGGTATTCCTATGAGACTTCATGAGATTGCACAGAATCTATTTAAACCAACTGAACTGCGTTAGTTTCAATATTTTGTATTCGAAGCTTTTCATAAAATTATTTTAGAGCGAAGTTATTTCCGCGAGGATGATTTGAGTATTAAAGACGTATCGCGCTTTCTTATATTTCCGTGGATGCCTACTGATATCAAAAACCTAGGACTATTAAGCGATTAAGCATTTGAATGACCCTTTAAATTTGCACCTACATTGCACCATACAATAACTATTCAAATATTATTACTAAAATGTCCAGATTTCAAAAACCTATCCATGTATTAACATGGAATCTTGAGCTGCTCACAGTGCTACTTGAATACATCTAGCTATTGCTAGCTGAGCATCATTCATCATTTTGAATTTAAGACTTTATCTACATACTTTTTCACCCGTTTCTAACTCCATCCATTCACGAATTCCGCTCTAAATTGCAAGATGTATAGCAGCCAAAACCCGGATGAGATAACGTATTTTCGCCCCTTCTAAGCTTAATTTCATTAACAGGTAACCAACCTAATAAATTTAGAGTTGCGAGTCAATAGGCAGCATGAGGTACGAGGTATTAAACGCCGACCCTCGTAAATTTGGAGCAACTTATTGGTATTAACAACAGCCTGGATTAGGTCCGGTGACGGACGAGGCCAGTTACCTTACCACGAGTTTAAGGCATAGGTACAGACTTAGGAGTAGAAGTAGGAGGTATCGACACAATTGAATCCTGACCAGCAATAGGAGCTTGTCATAATAACATTGAAATTGAAATTGCAGCATCTGCCGTACAATTTGACTTTCAATGTTACTATGACAAGCTCCTATTGCGGGTTAGGATTAAATTTGGCGATAGTACATACTCGTAGTCGTACCGACAGTGACAGCGTAAACCTACGCACCAGTACCATGACTTTGCAAGTATCGGAAACGTTGGGTTTTACTCGGTACGTAAAGCAGGCCATCGCGCTCGCTTCAATGTGTGAGTCCGAGCGCGATAGAATATATTACGTATCTAGTAATACTTAACGTATCCTTTAGGGCATTTCTCCGAGTGTTTTAACCGTCGTGACTTCGGTGGCAGCCTTATCACACGAATCCCCTGAGTTATGCAAGAACTTGTGGATATACTAGTAGACGTAGTTGACAACTACCCAGATATCCAAAAATGTATGAGATACCCACGGAAATCGGATAATAATGTTCCCACCAAAGTCACGGCGGTTGAAACGCTCGGAGAAATGCCCTTTTCATCACACTTGCTGTCTAAGCACGCTATTGCTTGCGTGCGTAGCGGGAGTAATAGAAAAGTGAAATTCCCTAGGGAGTAATACAAATGTCAGTACGTCATTTAATAATGCTATGTCTTAAAACTTATTTTTTTGTCGGCAAGTGTAATGAAAAACATTGTATACATCACGGTCGGTAAGCGGAATACTAACTCGAGTCATAAAAGCCCTCCGCCTAACGGTGTCGGGCTTCTAACACTCGTTAGTAATTCCGTACTTACCTCCCTTGATGCACAATGTACTATTACTTTTCAACTCGTGGTACGGCTACTGATGCAAACTTAGCTATTCGGGTCATTGCCAGTCCGAAAAACAAAAGCTGTCTACTCGGTGGTCAAAAGTTAACAGCTTCTATAAATCTAAGTATGTTACGATTTTATGACATAGGGTGTTTACCGTCAATTGTTTTGTCCCAAAATTAGTACAAGAATTCCTTAACTTTAGGTAGGTACACCGAAAAGACGATAACCTTAATCTGACAATGATCATCATCATCATCATCATCATCATCATATCAGCCGAAAGACGTCCACTGCTGAACATAGGCCTCCCCCAAAGATTGCCACAATGACCGGTCCTGCGGCACCCGCATCCAGCGGTCTCCTGCGACCTTCGCCAGGTCATCGGTCCATCTTGTGGGGGGCCTACCCACGCTACGTCTTCCGGTACGTGGCTGCCACTCAAGAACCTTCCCGCCCCAACGGCCATCGGTTCTACGCGCAATGTGCCCCGTGGCCGTGTGGTGACGGCAGTAAGAATACATTTGTCACCACCCCAACTCTTCCCGTGGGTGTCGTAGGAGTCGACTAAGGGACTAAAGTGTTACTGATCATACACTTGACCCGGGTATGTCTGAAAACCACGACCAGGACCACCGGGGGATGGGCAGCAGCATCCCTAAAGTGCGGTGGAGACACTGCGATCGCCAACCCGCATGCCAAGCGTGGCGATTATGGCAACTACCCTCCATGAATTTACAAACAAGGCCGTGGCCCCGAGGTTGCGGTGATCCCCGATGCCCTGGTTATGGTAGCGGCCAGGGTGCTAGCGGGGTCAGGGGTGCTAAGAATCTCCGGCAAAGATCCGGCTACCACCACCGACGACCTCTGGCCCTGGCAACGTACAACACGAAGACGAAAGTTAATCAGTGTGTGTTGCCAGTGATGACATACGGTACTGAAACGCGGCCGCTTACAATGGGCCTCATAAGAAGGCTCAAAGTCACCCAAAGGGCTATGGAGAGGGCTATGCTAGGAGTTTCTCTTCGGATTAATAATGAGACCATCCGCAGCAGAACCAAAGCTAAAGCCAAATAGCTCTCCGAATCGCTAAACTGACAATGGTCAATTGAGTAAATTGTTGGTATTCGGTGATAGTCATTTTTATTTACCTCGTACTAATGTTAATATTATTGCTTCAAATCATATTTCACCACACCATCAACATTTCATAAACACTGTTTCAAACTATAGGATAACCTATTGCATAATAAATATTACAAATGGAGGTTTTTTCTATCTCTCTTATTAGAAATAGACTTCCGCTTGTATTATTAGTTGCTATGCAATACGAGAAAACATTACAAATAAAAATATGAATATGAGTAAATGTTTCAGTTTTTTAGAGAACACGTAAGGAGGTTAGGAGCTTAGGAGTGCGTATTCGTAAGTGTTCTTATATGCCTAGTCAAATTCATATATAATTTTTTGCGATTTCATGTCACTGACCTTATTCGTAAGCGAGAGGGAAGAGATGCGAACCAACTGTCGAGAGTAACTCATGGTAAAAGCTGGTTCTATCTTAGGGTTAATAGGAGCCAAGTGGAACAAACTGCGTCCATTCGTCTTAAATCGGTCTCAAAGGCGTTTTTGTGCTCGGAGTTCGCTTATTTACGGAATATCTGTCGTTCGCTCTACACCAATCAAAGTAGTTTAGAATTATGTACATGCCCATAGAGAAAAAATCCAGATCCACTAGTGACTATCGCAACTGAACACCTATACAGGGTGAAACATGAGTCGTGAACAGTAATACGTTTTTCTAACTCTATAAACAACTAACAATAATTGTCACAAGTTACTTAGAAATAGTCATGTTTTTTTTTGTGGCCTTTTCTAATTTTTAAGGTGTTTTTCAGAAATGAAAACGGCTATTCAAGCTATTTAAAAGGGTAAATGTAATAGATATCATTTAATTTTACACGAAATGACAAAGTTGCCTTTATTAATTACTTCAATTTGGAAAGGTAATTTAAATTATTTAATTAATTTGTATTAAAAATCCTTTTAGATATCCTAAAGCCAAAAAATACAAAAATATAAACCCAAAAAATAAATAAATAACTTGTCAATTTTTAAGTAACTTGTGGGGCATTTAATTGTTAGTTGTTTATAGAGTTAACGTATTACTGTTCACTACTCATGTTTCACCCTGTGTATAAGTATATAACATAGGTCAAGTCAGATTTATACTATCATCGACCTGCTATGCTATTCTCTTATTCGCACATTCGAGGCTGCGTTCGTCAACGAGCTCGACGACGAGACAGCCTTCACTTCGACGTAGAGCGCAGCGCTGCGAAAAACGGTATTCACTAACATAGAACAGCTCGTCGTCGAACTGTAGGCGGCAACTCTCGACGCAGTGTAGTTCCATCTCACGCCGCGAGCGCTAGTGTCGTTTAAAGTGCATTAGTGAATACCATTTTTAGGCTCGACGCTGCCGCAGCGCTGACACAGCGCTGTTAGCAAGGCGGTTTCCTTAGTGAATAACACTGCTGTCTCTATCCACTACAAGACATAGGCCTCTCTTTCGCATTAGGAAGTAAATGCCCATAGTCGCCACGCTGGATGTATAAGCGGGTTGGTGATCGCAGTTTAGTATGGCCACTATGATGACACTGCTGCCCACCATCAATCTTTCACGTCAATCCCATAGGAAGATTTGAGGTGTTAACAAAATGTATTCTTACTGCCGTCACCACGCGGCAGTTATGAATCAATAGTACATTACTATAGAGGACGGAAAACGAAAGGTTACAGGCCAAGTAGATATATCTGGCCGAAGGAACTGAGGCCAGATAGAGATACGCGGCCTGTAACCTTGTTTCTCGCCGAGATTTGTATAGTGCTTTTCTCAAACTTGCAATTAAATAAAAAATCGAAAGTGATTTTCACAGTACACAAACAAATAAGTCAAAGAACGAAACGAATCTACAAAATATAAAAAAAACTTATACGTCAATTTTTTTTTTAAACTATTTGAGATAATCTTTTACGCGGTGACATTGACATACTTTTTTTGTACGGTGAAATGCCAAGATGTTCTGTCACTTTCCAAGTTACTTCCGGTATTTAACTTTTTAAAGCAGGTTCCTTCCGGTACTTTGCAGTCCTAAGACTATTTGATACTCACTCTAAATGCTTCTCAAAACTTGCAGCAATAACTTGCAAACCAGTGTAAATTCTGCTTTAGGACTTGAAGCAAATTTAAAAAGTAAATCAAATTTACCCTACCATAAATTAACGAGGGCGATGATAAAGATGTCGAACTCCAAATTTATAATTCTCTTGATGCCAAATACCCCCTCGGGAGGAGCTTTGAAGTCGAAGGCCGATTTAACTAAATTGTCACGAATTAATAAAGCGTCAAATTTGTACTTACTGTGAAATCTTTATTCGTGTTATAGGAAACATTCTAAAGTTGAACTGATAACCTTCTGCTTTTTTTAATAATTTTGTAATGTAGAATATTTAACATTTAAAGTATGTATAAAGAATATACAGAGTTAAAATTTAATTTTTTCTTACTCTTTAAAAACATATCAAATATAACCTTCCCTTTTTTAAGTAATATTTCTTATTATTTTATTTTTTACTGCATCTTTTGGAAAAGAAATATTTCTATAGCATTTAGTGTCTTCAATATATCAAGAATCCATTGTTATTATCTAAAACCACCTTACAAATCAAAAGGAAACCCAAAAAAATATTAAAATATTTGTCTAATTGTAGTGCTACCTATCGAGGGATTTGATAGTTAGTTGTTGATTTTTTTATAGTATATAAAGTTTTTTTTGCTTTACCTAAACCTACAGTGTAGGGTATCGTTGAATGTCTTCGGGTATCGTTAAATATGTAAGGGAATCGGCCCAGCCGTTTTTAAATAACTACAGAATCCTACATTGAGCATGGCCCGACATGCTCTTAGCCGGTTTTTATATTTTTATATGAAATGGCCTCCTATTTCATAAAAAAAACATAAAAACCGGCATAAAAAACGAGCAGACTGACCGTTTGATAGAGGCAACTATCGCCGCCCATGAACACCTGCAACACCAGCGCTGGGTCAGGTGCGTTGCCTCAAGTTCCTAACTCACAGTTAACAAATTTTTCGTATTAACTGACGTCAAACTAGGATACAATGATTAGTATACTCCGTTTCAAATACCATGGCCCGATGCCACTGCAAAGTTTTATGTGGCATCGGATCATGGTATTTGAAATAGATTTTACAAAGTTTGAACCGCTGAATACTGAAAGATTGTCTAGATAAGTGCCATAAATAACGCAATATTTCTTCACATACCACACATTACCTATCCGACTATTAATAAAATTAATAAATCATATTTACACCTTACCTAAAGGCGACCCCTTTCCCAATCAGCTTGTATTCAATTAATAAACAGCTTGTAGGTAAATGTTTATTTATTGAAAAAAATGCGATAAGTTAACCTCATTGATCGGAATATGTGACGGAATTGCGTCTTTTCCAAATCTATTCGTGGTCGATGGAGCCTGAAATACTATCAAGTGTGTCGCAGAGATCATTTGTTGTTGCGTAACGCATTGATTCTGATAGAGAGCATGAAAACACTGATCCCTCCAAGCTCCAAACATATTTTCTCTTCTGGCATTGAAAGCCATTACTAATGGGAAAATCTTACAAGGGAACTTATAGGTAATTTCACCAGAGTTGAGGTGAATGATTACACACACATCCAAATGAAGTACTAATTGCAAAAAATGTGGTGAATGAATGAATGACTTGCGTCACCTTGCGTTAACATATATTAAAGCAAATCCCTTGAACAAACTTTTTGGTCAATCTTACAGTGGCAATTGGGTTTGCTATCAGTACGAAAAAAAACACTAATTTCAAATTCCCCGTGTGTTTACATGACATGTTGATGTGTGCGTGACCTTAACTCTCGTGGAACTATCTATATGTTTCTCACTTGTTTAATGCTTTTAGGGTCCTGTTGGGGCTGCCTCGATACTGCAGTGCATCAGGGATGTTCGCGGGAGCACACGTAGACTGCTTTTATGCAACAATGCGCAAAAAATGCGCCTCCCTGATGCGCAGAGTAGAGGGTAGCGGCAACAGGGTCCTAAAAACAATATCTAGTAGGCTAGCCTGTACATACCTAAACCACTGCTGCGAAATCTCTAACGGAGGTGTGCAGCGGTGATTTGGGTAGGTACATATATGTATTATAGTGTTATATATGTAAGTAAATAAGAAAATGTTTTATTTTAATTACTTATGTTAATTTTAATTACTTATGTTAATTTTTCTAACTGGATCCTAGATATCTGAATAAAGAATTTAATTATTATTATTATTATTCTCTTTTGTTTTTTTTTTCTCTCCAAAAGGAGGCAAATTTACTTCCATATACGCTTTTGGCCAAACGTGTATGGAAGGTGGACTACTATTCTAAAGACAAAAATTTGCGTACTAATCTACACGTGTTCATGATTAGTTACAGCTTTTTGTAAAAGTATATAGGTGAGCAGATGAATGCCGAGAGTTTTTAGGCTATTATGTAGGGTACGAGGAATAACTCCAGTTGATGATATTATTATTGGGACTGTTTTCACGGTATTGACTCGCCACTGGGTTTTAATTTCAATTGAGAGGTCTGTGTATTTACTAATCTTTTCAGTGTGAGTAGAGACAAGGTTGTGAGTGTTTGGAATAGCTATATCAAGAAGATACACAGTTTTTGCGGTTTTGTCGTGTAGTATAATGTCGGGTCTGTTGTAATGTATTGTCTTGTCGGTAATGATAGTCCTGTCCCAGTAAAGTTTGTAATTAGTCGACTCTAAAATAGTCTGTGGAGTGTATTTGTAGTAAGCGGTCCTTTTATTGATAAGGCAATGTTTAAATGCAAGGTATTGGTGGATGATAGCTGCGACCTGGTCGTGACGATGTTTGTAGTCAGTCTGGGTTATGGATCGGCATGCTCCTGTGACATGTTGTATTGTCTCTGAAGCAGCGTGGCAGCGTCGGCATAAATCAGATTGTAGATGGTGATCACGGATGATGTATTTCCTATAGTTCCTAGTGTCTATTATTTGATCCTGTATAGCTATGATAAATCCTTCTGTTTCCGGAAACAACTCGCCTCTCTTCAGCCACATATTTGATGCCAGCTTGTCGACGTTTGGGTTTGTCAGGTCGAGTCGGTGTCTGCCGTGAAGAGACTTTTGTATCCATGTTTGTAATTTTTGTTGGGGGTCTAGAATTGATTCACTTTTCTGTTTTGCTCGGTCATTTAAGTTTAATGGAGTAAGTTTTCGGTCAGTGTCGACTATAGCCTGGTGCAATTCAGAACGGGAAGATTGCCGGTGGAAAAAAGTTCTAAGTGAGTTTACCTGTTTGTTGTGGAGGTTTCTGATGTCTATTAAACCCCTCCCACCTTCTAATTTGGGCAGAGTCATTCTCTGGGTGCAGCTCCGTGGGTGATGCTTGCGGTATTTGGTCATCAAGGTATTAATTATCCTTTGAAGATTGCAAAGATCTGTTTGTGACCAATTAATAATGCCGAAAGAGTAGGTTAGTATGGGGACTGCGTATGTATTTATTGCCTTTATTGTGTTTCGCGCGTTAAGTTGAGTGTTCAGAATCTTGTGAAGCCTACCTGAAAATTGTTGTTTAAGAGCAGTTTTAATTAACTTATGGTGTATTTGCTAAGTCTGTTGGTATCCGAGGTATTTATATCCAGTTTCTTCATTGACGGGGTCTATTTGTTCTCCATTATTGAGAGTATAACTATTAGCTTCTATTTTACCGTTTTGTACTGACTGAATTTTACATTTATCAATGCCAAACTCCATATGTATGTCTAATGAGAAAGATTGTGTGATGTCTGCAAGCTTAGAAATATCATCTAAATAATTGCCGTAGAGTTTGATATCATCCATGTACATTAAATGTGTTATAATATGTGAAGCCGTTCCGTAGTTGAATTGAAAGCCAGATTTGCTATCGTTAAGTAAACTGGATAGTGGATTAAGTGCGAGACAGAACCAGAGCGGGCTGAGAGCATCTCCTTGGAAGATACCTCTGCGGATGTTGATGGGCTCAGTTTCGACATTTGTAGTGTTGCTGGTTATTTTCAATACTGTTGACCAGTGTAACATTGCATTTTGTAGGAAACTTATAATTGTATCGTGTATTTTATAATGTCTAAGAATGTAAATGAGCCATGTGTGTGGTACTGAGTCAAAGGCTTTTTTATAGTCGATGTACATTGTAAATATATTTTTCTTCTTACTGCGGGCTAGATTGGAAATTACGGCGTCTATTGCAAGCTGTTCTTTACAGCCCTGGCTGTTCTGGCGGCATCCTTTTTGTTGTTCGGCTAGTATTTTCTGCTCGTCCACATGACGGTATATAAGTTTACTGATACAGGATGTAATAATTTTGTAAATATTCTGTAGGCAGGTAATTGGTCTGTATTTAGCGGGATTCTTACGATCTGATTTATCTTTAAACAACATGTATGTTATGCCTTCAGTGATATATCGCGGTAGTGTTTCTGGGGCATTAATGAAGTGATTTATATGTCTGTGCAAAATTGGGTGGAAATATGTGTATTTCTTAAGCCAGTAGTTATGAATTTTATCTGATCCAGTTGCTTTCCAATTATGTGTTTTGTTTATGACTGATTGTAATATTTCGATACTAACCTCCTCAAACTTCATGTCAGTTACAGAACCGAGAGATGTTTTTGTAAGATATATCCTGAGGCCAGGGTCGAGGCTGATGAGGAGCACCAAAGAAACACGTCCGTTCGTAACTATAATTTATTGTGAGAGAGAGAACCTACCCACATACAGTCGGCGCCTAATAGTACAGCTACCCACATATATTACACCCCAACACTTAGTCTAGAACATAGGTACTTATAACTAATTAATGGCTGCAAGTATGGTACATGTATGCAATAGTGATTAAGTTAATACCTAATCACTATCGAACCCATATCGCTTGACGGGTTTTCTCGTACGAGTTGGTTTGGGGCCACTCGCGGGCAATATAGGGGGCGCTGCCGGTGCACCCGTAGTCGGCAGTGCGTCTGCAGCGCTTTGTTCGGAATTGCCTGCAGGCGGTTCAGAGGCTTCCGAGACTCCTCCCGTCGCCGGCATGGCACTAAGTTCGTGTGGTGGTTCTATCATAGTAGGTGATTTATTATTTGTAACGTCGATCGTACCCGCCCACTTAGGTTTGAGTTGATCAATATGTCGTTTGACTGGTGGACCATTTTCCGTACCCACTATATAGTTACGAGACCCTACTTTTTGCTCAATCTTTCCTCCTATCCATTTATCACCCCCTGTATAATTACGTGCCCACACTGCCGCTCCAACACTCAACTGTCTAGAGGTACCTCCTGCACTCTCGACCTGTTTATGCTGACTCTGAATAACTTTATCTTCTAATTGTCTCCTACATTTCAATAGATCAAGACGCGACCTTAGCGCCCTATGCTGTAAAAGTATCGCTGGCGCCATCCCAGTCGTGGCTTGTTCTACATTTCGGTAAGATAACAAATAAGACTGCAAAGCTGCCTCGACATCCACTCCGTCCCGCAAAGCTTTACGAACTACCCTTTTGCACAGTTTGACGGCCCCCTCCGCGGCCCCATTTGACGATGGATGGTATATCGGTGCGAATGTTAACTTAATACCATTGAACGTCATAAACCGTTCATATTCTTTGCTAGAAAATGGAGGCCCATTATCGGACACCACCTCTCGCGGCAGACCAAAACGTGCAAATGTTTCTCGTAACACGCGAATAACCTCAGTAGCCGTAGTTTTATTCATTTTAAAAACTTCGATCCATTTTGATGTTGAATCAATTAACACCAAAAAGGTGATACCTTGAATTGGGCCCATAAAGTCAACGTGTAATCTTGACCACACTTCCAACTCGAAAGGCCATGGTTGTGGGGCCGCCCGAGCCGGCACCGTACTCTCGGCCACACAAGTAGTGCACGACTTGCAAACGTTCTCAATTGCTGCATCTATGCCCGGCCACCACACTATGCTACGCGCGATACTTTTCCTTTTAACGATACCCATGTGTCCGCTGTGAACTTCTTCGAGTACCGCGGCCTGCAATTTTTTTGGAATTACTAATCTGTATCCCCATACTATACAACCTGCGTCAACGTATAATTCATGACGACGCGAAAAATAGGGCTGTATCCGCTCGTCCACACAAACAGTCGGCCAGCCTGACTGTATAAACAACATAACCTTACTAAGTACATCGTCTTTACCGATTTCATCACGTAACGCCTTTCTTGTGACTGGCATGAAATTTTGAATAAAACTAAGATATGTGCATTCGTCAGTATTTTTGCCGTTTTCCTGCTGTGAATTTAGTCCTACTGGCAAGCGAGAGAGTGCATCGGCGGCATTTTTCTCACTACGTACGTATTCAATGTCATAGTCGTAGCCCGCGAGAATGACCGCCCACCGTTGCATTCGGCTCGCTGCCATCACCGGTATGCCAGCCTTATCGCCAAAAATTGAGACTAATGGCTTATGATCGGTTCTTAACGTGAATTTCCTGCCATAGAGGTACTGATGGAATTTTCTAATACCGTATATAATTGACAATGCTTCGCGTTCAATCTGGGAATACGCCTTTTCTGCCGCACTCAATACCCTGGATGCATATGCGATCGGCCGTTCACCCTCTGGTGACAAGTGTGAAATTACGGCACCTATGCCCACGCTGCTCGCATCCGTTGTCAAAACCAGTGGCAAATTGGGCGAATAATGGGCAAGGATGGTACTTGAAATTAGCATTTGTTTTATTTTATTGAATGCTAACCTACAGTTTTCGTCCCAATTAAAATTAACATTTTTTTTCAAAAGTCTGTATAACGGTGCTAGTATTGTGCTAACATTGGGAACAAATTTGGCATAGTACATAATGAGTCCTAAGAAAGCCCGCAGCTCTGACACATTACACGGTTCTCTTACTTCTTTTATCGCTGTAACTTTCGCAGGGCACGTATGAACCCCCTTTTTACTAATAACAAAACCTAAATACGTTACTGAAGGAGCAAAAAATGTGCATTTCTCTTTTTTAACCTTTAATCCATACTTCCGTAACCTCTCGAAAACTTCCGTAAGAGTTTGCAAATGCGCCCTATCATCCGGTCCAGTTATAATAATGTCATCCAAGAAAACTCCCACCGTAGGCAAATCGGCAAATATTTGCTCTAACTTCCTTTGAAATATACCGGGGCTCGAAGCTAATCCATATATCAAACGGTTGTACATAAATAGCCCTTTATGCGTGTTAATTACGGTATATTGCTTAGAACTATCCAATTCGGACTGTGCATATGCTTGTGATAAATCTCTTTTTGAAAATTTATCTCCTCTATGTAACTTGATTAACAAATCATCCACTCGGGGTACAGGGAAATGATCCACTTGCAAACACTTATTCAGTGTTAATTTAAAATCACCACACAAACGAATCGTACCATCTTTTTTCATTACCGGAACAACGGGAGTGGCCCAATCGGAAGTGGGCACCGGGGTGATGACGCCGTCGCGCACCAGCTGGTCCAGCGCGCGCTCCACCGGCTCGCGCAGCGCGTACGCCAGCGGCCGCGCGCGCAGGAACACGGGCCGCGCCCCCTCTCGCAGCGAGAACCCGACCGTGCCGCCCGTGAACCGCCCCAAACCATCTTCAAAAACTTCCTTAAACCTGGAACTGAACACACGTTCATCAAACTTTGCACTAGTGCTTTCCTTTTCTAATATGTTACACTGTGTAACAGGTGTTTCCGTGGGTAAAGTCACTCCCAGTTCCCGTATCCATTGCCGCCCTAAAAGATTAGTCCTACCCCGTTTAATTACATATAAATCTAATTTTTTGCATACTGCACCATACTGTACAGTCACACATAGTTTACCCTCGGGTATTACCCGTTCGCCGGTGTAATACCGCAACGATAAATCGCTAGGCTCGAGGGCATAATTCTTTAATTCCTTTAAATAACAATCGTAACTTATGCAAGAAATATAACTACCTGTATCTATTTCCATACATATTTCTCTTTTATTCACTAACATTAACTGAATAAATGGCGGATAATCACTAAAGTCTTTTAAAGCAATAGAAAAGTTATATGTAACTACCTCGTCACTTCCCTCGCTGTCTTGGTAGGTTATCCGCTGCTCCTCGCGCAGTTTCGGGCACACCCTTTTTAAGTGCCCGCCTCGGTTGCACACCCGACACACGTACGCCTTAAACTTGCACGTGCTAAAGTCGTGAAATCCGCCGCATGCACTACAACTGCCGGCGCCGCCGTGCGCGCCGCGCCCGCGGCCGGCGCCCGAGGCGCCCGGGCCCCGCCGGCCGCCGCGTCCGCTCGCCCCGCGTCCGGAGCCTGACCACCCTTGTGTCGCGCCCGGGACCGTTCGTCCCGCGGCCGCCTCTCCGTAAAAAGCGCATCCCATCCTCGTCGCCACTGTAAGATATATCCTGAGGCCAGGGTCGAGGCTGATGAGGAGCACCAAAGAAACACGTCCGTTCGTAACTATAATTTATTGTGAGAGAGAGAACCTACCCACATACAGTCGGCGCCTAATAGTACAGCTACCCACATATATTACAGTTTTGTCGTCCTCCACCCATTCCGCATGTCTGTGTGCCACGGGTTTTGACCAGATCTCTGACCAAAAATTGTGCAGTGCATCGGCAGTGGGGGCATCACTGATGTTTTGTTCAGACTCGTGTGTTTTATTGTTCTCTAATGTTCGGTAAAATACTTTCTCGTTATAAATAAATTGTTTATTTTGTTTTTTGCGCAAGGTTGTCAGCTTATATCTGCGAAGTCTACTTGTAAGGGCGCTAAGTTTTTGCTTAAGTGTGTCGAGAAAATGAGGTAGCTGTGTGTTTTCGTGTTCATGTCGGGAGTGAAGCTTGTATTGCCGTTTAATTGCATCTATGTGTTTTAAAAGTCTTGGGCTGGAATTGCCGTTTATAAATTCAGTTAATCTGCCTATTTTAGCTCTAAGATCTGTGATTCTATCTTGTAACCTCTTTTGCCAGATGGGGGGTTGAGTATTATTTCTATAAGTATTGTCGGAGTCAGTGATCTTACTTCCGTTTTGGGTTGCGGCAGTATATGCAGCGCAGTAGAGTGTAGTTTGGGTATACTCAAAATCAGAGTCGATGGGTAAGTATTTTGGCAATATGACACTGTTAATGAAATTGACTATAGAGGCAAGTTTTTTTTATTGTCTTTGTTTAGGTATACTCGGCCTACTTGTGGGGTCAGATTGGTGGAACCTTTCGTTGGCTGCTAGAAATGTTTGCTCTATCTCTTGTTGTGTTTCTATCGGGAGAGAATAGCATGTCGTCTGATCAGTTTGGTTAAAATTTATTATTATTATTATTATACGAAGAATAGGTATTCGGCCACTCTATAATTATTTGGGTCTGTAATTTTTTCGTACAGTCAAAAGCAAAATAGGGTGTAGGTACCTATATAAAAATGCTCAAAAATATGTCCCAGTTACATGCTCAATGCATAAATTAATGATTGTGTAATTTGTGATCTACGTCTAACGTCTATACTTTAGTGAGGATTTTTTATTAATATTACTGTGACTCAGTTGACAAACTCTCAGTTTTATACAAAATTAGGAATAGGTAAATATATGACTGCTGGGTCTCGATTAAAATGTATGATTTTACAAATAGAAAATACGTATTTATTAAGTGTTTTCTAGTTTTTTTGGAAAAGGCAATATACAAAACGCACGAAAAAAATTAAATAACCCATTTAACCCAAGTATGAGTGTGTGAAAAAAAATTGGCCCATTTTCACCCCTAACCGACCTAACCTAAGCTATTTAGGCTATAACATATAATATAAACTGCAAACATGTTATCATAGGATTCCTATTCATGCAGTTGTACTAAATTAGGAGTGTATATTAGTGGCATATATACTAGGAAATTCAGGCCTGACGCTCGCTCCGCTCTGTATAGTGTGGATTGATGGTATCATATTGGCAGCTTACCCTTTACAGTTGGATAAATACATGTTATCTGAGTACCGAGATTACTATGCAGATGTTCCTAGTAATTTAATCGTCTTCAGTCCAGGGATCATGTTATATGTTTGAGCTCAGTTGGCCGAAGAAAAATAATGGGTTATTGCTATGTTTATTGCGAACTTGTTTAATATTTTTTTTTGTTTGTAACTTCTATAATACATGTTATTTTAATACTGTTTGAAAAAATAAGTACCGCTGAATTTCTTACTGGTTCTTCTCAGTGGTGTAGGGTTAGAACCGGTAGTAATATTTTTTTTCTTGCTGTTGTGTTCTGCTGTTGTATATCTTCGTCACATAAGAAAAAAAAAATCTTCATCAAACTTTTGTCCTTGGGTGACATTACAAAATAAGTACAATAGTTGATCCACCCATTTATATACCGTTAGATTCCCAAACCATCCTGCCTTCTCGGCCAAACGACTCATAAACACAGTTTTTCCATTTAGATTGTATACTAAATTAGGTTTTTCTCTAAATGAGCTAAGTCCGGTTAGTATTCGCCCACTACGTCCGACACGTACGCTGGCGATATAAACCCGCAATGAAACGTTTATGACGGAATCACAAATGCATTTTTCGTGTCCCTGAAAAAGTGCCGGCGTTGAGCGCTCGCCCCTCGGGCCTTGCGAGGCTTAAGAACTGGGGACTCACGGAACTCTGGGCTGGCAAATAAGTGGCGAAATTCATTTACACTCGCAGTCAAATTAAACGGAGCAGGTGATTTTTTTCTGAATATACTGTACCTAGACAAATTGAAATATATATAATCAGATTTTTTTGTTTTAAGGTGGTGATATTTTACGCACTGTTACGCACACGGCTTTCCACAGAAGGTCACCACAATCATGTTAGTAGAGCGTGCTGGTTAATTTCTTCTAGTGAACTTTGGTCCCTTGGGTGACAATACATAATAAGAATAATAGTTGATCCACCCATTTATATACCGTTAGATTCCTAAACCATCCTGCCTTCTCGGCCAAACGACTCATAAACACAGTTTTTCCATTTAGATTGTATACTAAATTAGGTTTCTCTCTAAATGAGCTTCAAGTCCGGTTAGTATTAATCCACTACGTCCGACACGTACGCTGGCGATATAAACCCGCAATGAAACGTTTATGACGGAATCACAAATGCATTTTTCGTGTCCCTGAAAAAGTGCCGGCGTTGAGCGCTCGCCCCTCGGGCCTTGCGAGGCTTAAGAACTGGGGACTCACGGAACTGTGGGCTGGCAAATAAGAGGCAATATAAATATAAATAATCATCACTACATAGTATAAAATAAAGTCACTTTTTCTGTCCCTATGTCCCTTTGTACGCTTAAATCTTTAAAACTACGCTACAGATTTTGATGGGATTTTTTTAATAGGTAGAGTAATTCAAGAGGAAGGTTTTTTTGTAGTTATAGTACCCGTGCGAAGCCGGGGCGGGTCGCTAGTAAATATAAATATCTTGGGACATCTTACACAAATCAACCTAGTCCCACGGTAAGCTCAATGAAGGCTTGTGATGTGGGTACCAGGCGACGATATATATAATAGATAGATACATATAGCTACTTAAATACATAGACAGCCATGACCAAGGAACAAATATTTGTGATAAATAAATATACAAATAATGCCCTTTGATGGGATTCTAACCCGGAACCTCCAGCTTCGTAAGCAGGGTGGCTACCAACTAGGCTACGGAGGCTGACAATAAGGCTAAGTGTAAGGAGGCTAAGTGGCAATATTTATTTACACTTGCAGTCAAATTAAATGGAGCAGGTGATTTTTTCTTAGAATATACTGTACCTAGACAAATTGAAATATATATAATCAGTTTTTTTTTGTTTTAAGGTGGTGATATTTTACGCACTGTTACGCACACGAACAATTAAGTCACATGTTTTCTTGGACTGAATCGAACCCACGTGCTCAGCTTTCGCAGCTGGTGCCTGCACCGCTCGTCCACTAGGTCTCTTAAGTTGAAGCTAAGAAATTGTTAATGTATAAGTGTAACAAAAACATAAATCACATCTACTAATTTAATGCATAATACAATACATAGTCTTATGGCGGAGATGATGATGATGATGATGACAATACATAGATGTGTAAATACGATACAATACATAATACATATATTAAATCTAAGGCAATCTGAGCTTGTTGTAATCATGCTTCCAGTATTTTCTATGAAAAGTTCCACCTGACCCGAATTATAATTACTGAAATGGGGTTCAAACAGATACCTTATCATTTATTAATAGTATTTTATGCAATAGTGGTATTATAAGGGGTCAAAAAATGCGAGTGGCGTGAGTTGCGATACAAGCCCGAAGGGCGAGTATCGCAATTGAAGACGTCGCGAGCATTTTTTGAACTAATAATACAACGTTGCATACTATACTTTTTCTACGACTTAGTGGCATAGCATACACAGAACTAATAACATATCATACATTACTGAGCGCCACACATCTATTCCAGTTGTCACCAATAAACACCTGATAGGTATGTATCTATAGGTATAAACAAACTAAAATAATATTGTTAGCTCATACATACCTGCACTCCCAAAAGGAGCAGGAAGAACATTAGAAATTATTAATAATAATAATGAAACAAATCACATTTTTTAGGCACTGCATATTTGCACAAACTATGCGAATCGACTCAAATCAAACCTATACAGAACTGGGGGTCGTCCTCGAACTTCGAAATTCGCAAATTTCGAGCATCCGTTTCTGTCACTCTAATAATAATCTTGTTGAAGTGACAGAGACAAATGATCGAAACTCAATTTCGAAGTTCGCGGTAGTACTTTCAACTGCTAGCGGAAAGCGGGAAGGTTTTTTTAATGCAGCTGTCATTTGTCTATGGATAAGTTTGCTTTTAAAACCGTGCTTAGTTGCCAGAGGTACCTAAAAATAATTTTGCATTATATGAAATTTTTAATTGGTACAGAAAATATATTATATCACATTAATAATTAAAAAAAAAAACTTTCTTTTAAAATTATATTTCAACCTTATATTATTTTAATTTATAATTATTGTAATAAATAATCTGGTACTAATGTTGTAGCAGTGTAAAAATTCGAAGATCGGAACAAATTCAATATGGCGTCTATCATAGGTGATGTGGCAGTCTGTGGTAGCACGCAGTACGTTTTTGAGTCTGTTCGGAAAGTGACGACGTTTGGCAGCGAGAGACGCCCATATATCTCGCGTGCCTTCTCTTACCGAACAACGCTGCGACATTACGTTACCGGCTGAGAGTGCGTTTTTGAGAAATAGACTTTTGACAGATGTAATTACGTATTCTTTACAATAGTGTGCGTAGCTATGTAACTAGCAAAAAAAAGGTCAGGAGTAGAAAAAACACATAAAAGTACCGTAAAACTAGATAAATAGGAATGCCGGGGTAAATAGGAACGTAGAGTAAGTCTGTTAGCCCAGGACAAACAGTCCAATTTTAGAACAACAGATTTTTTCATATGTGTTATTCTAAACTGGACTGTTTGTCCTGGTGCTAACAGACTAGTTTACTCTACATTCCGATTTACCCCGCCATATATATTTACCCCATTTTACGGTACATACCTACTTCCTTGAAAATCAAATTGTATGCTACACAAGATGACCTTGTATTCCACCACAATATTTAAGAATAATGTTCGATACATTTTTCTCTTGATTCTTGAGCGATCGATTTTGTGTCTTCTTGTCACTTCGCGGGACGGTTTATCTTATCAACGATAGCACTTAGCATATTCATTGTTATTCACCCCAACTTCCCCGCAATAACAGGAAATAATGTAAACTAAAACCACTCGAGCTGAAGGCTGTCTGTGATTTTAGCACATCACAATCAATAAATAAATGTGAGACTATCTTACACAAATCGAGCTAGTTGCACGGCTTGTGATGTAGATAGGAACCTACCAAACCCGTAATTTTTCAATATTTCACAAGTTTATACGTTTTTTTTTTTTTTTTTTTTATGCTATAGGTGGCAAACGAACAGACGTTCCTTATATTTATCAGTATTTAAATATAATACGTGTTATAAGCGTATTTAAATTACGAGCATAATAATGCATTAGGGAGGAAACAATAGCAGGTATCACAATGGACAGATAAGTGTAATTACTGTAAACGACAGATAAGTATAATTATTATAAATTATTGGGTTGGCAGTATTTAAATTACTCAAATAATTTGACAAATCCATGAACACCTCAACACAAAATCACTGCTGAAATCAGGGCAAACGAGATACTTACTCGGAATGGGAATTTCATTACGTCCACAAAAGTTATACTTTCAATAAAATGTAATTCGGGCTCCGTAGTGCTCGGCTCAAGAAACAAATTACTTTTTAGGCTAGTATTCAAGTTCTTACAATACTGTTGATATTAAATCTGTTTGAATTGTGTATTAGAATCAGATTTATTACTTAATTAAAATTCACTGGTTCAATCCGAGTTGCCATTGTTTACAATCATACTAAGCTCTTGGTAATAAATACCTATATTTTAAAGGTTCCCGATTCTTAAACCAAAAGGAATTTTGAAATGAAATTATTTGCATATTATATTGATGATTGGATATTGATTTTTCGTTTACAAAATCGACTGAACTCAGAGCTGACGTATTGCCACGGAGTAAATGGAGATGGCAAGTAGGCGTTCCCGTGTCGCCGATACTATGATGCGGAGTTCATACTTCACGCGCACTTATGCTATGCTATTCTCTTATTCACACATTCGACGCTGCGTTCGTCAACGAGCTCGATGTCGAGACAGCCTTGTCTAAAATCATAGCTGTCTTATTTGACATTAGGAATCGAGGCTGTGAGTGAGGTTGCGGGCGAGTTCGTCGCTGTTTTTCGTTAGAGAATACGAAGTTCATACATTAAACGTCAAACTCTCGACGCAGTGTAGTTCCAGCTCACGCCGCATTCGTCGCCGAGCACTAGTGTCGTTTAAAGTACATTTAGTGAATACCATTTTTAGGCTCGACGCTGCCGCAGCGCTGTCACAGCGCTGACAGCAAGGCGGTTTCCTTAGTGAATAACACTGCTGATTAGTACGTGATTGGCCGTGTCAGAAATTGAACGTTCGATTCGCGAATAAAAAATCGGTTATTAAATAAACAATACCGTATTGTGCTGTACTGAGCTGCAGAAATAACAGCAACAAAAATAATATTTCACATGGAGGTATTTCCTACCACCGGTAAGTATTATTTTGTATTTTAATTCAATAAATACAAAAACATGTTGCTTGGTCTATTATTTACGTACCTTTGTTATTCAAATTCAATTTTATTTCTCAGAGAATAGAGTTCATAATCTTTTGTTAAGATTGTATACATTTCTCTAGAACATTCGCTACTCTAAATGTCAAACAAGGTTCGCTACTCATAGGCTGTCCAAAGTCGATATTTATATCGATAATGTTAATGTTATGATATATCAGCGTTCGATATTTAATTATTAGTAGGGAATGTAATCAAGTAAAAAATATATAGTTATAACTTATAACTATACATTTTTACTGAGTATTAAGCGATAAATCGGATTTTAATACACTATTACTAACCGATGTGCATTCCATACTTTACATACCTATATAATTATTTTCTACATTTTCAGATTCCCCAAAGATGCTGAAATTAAAAATAAATGGATCGAAGCTACTGGACAAGTCAATTGGTTTTCGCAAAAATAGTACAAATTCAGTACTAAATAATGCAATATGAATCGATCGAATTCAGAACCTGGTTTTAAATTGTTTTATCATCATGTACTTGTTGAAATGTTAAACAAGAATAATTATTAAAAGTTTTATTAAATTTACTATCTCGTCACCTGTTTTTTATTTGATTACTACTGCTATTTACTATTTATATTAATTGCTACTACTATTTATATTGATTGTATGTGCTGCTTGTAAGTACGGACGGGACGGTAATCGCTTACGATCAAGTGATACGTCTGCTCATTTGCCTCCAATTACATAAAAAAGAGTTAACAGAACTGCAAGTTACAAAGTAGTTCCACTTAAGCCTTTCCTGGTCTTCATCCTTAGGTCCACTTGTCCAAAATAGCAGTTTCCGTGAGAAAATGCTCCAGTTAGGTACTGAAGAAAACCCTCAAATCTCCATCAATGTGCCATTCTTTGAGGAGTTCCCTCAGTTCGTCATGGATTCCATCATTAGATCAGATTAAAATGAAAGGAGACTGCAGTGGAGGTTTATTCTTAAAAATAAATGAAGAATATTTTCAAATTGGTTGACAGAACTGCGAATAATAGAGCACTTCCTCTTATGTCATCTCTGGTTTTCCACTATCAGGTCCACTTGTCCTAAATTGTGGCTTTCTCATGGAACTACTCAAGGTTCTTAAAAAAACACCGAAATAATAATAATAAATAAATAAATATCTTGGGACATCTTACACAAATCGACCTAGTCCCACGGTAAGCTCAATTAAGGCTTGTGATGTGGGTACCAGGCGACGATATATATAATAGATAGACACATATAGATACTTATATACATAGACAGCCATGACCAAGGAACAAACATTTGTGATAAATAAATACACAAAGAATGCCCTCGCCGGGATTCGAACCCGGAACCTCCAGCTTCGTAGGCAGGGTCACTACCAACTAGGCTACGGAGGCTGAAATCACCATACAAGTGCGTTTCGAAATTGAGAAGTTCCCTCAATTCCGCACGGATCCCATCATTAGATCAGAACCAAAATCCAATAGGACCACCTCGCGAAAATACACTTTTGAACAACGGAAAATCAAAATCGGTTCATAATTGAATTGACCGGGTAATCGCGTAATACACATACAAAAAAAAAACTAACAGACGAATTGAAAACCTCTTTATGAAGTCGGTTGACAAAGTTTTACTTTATTATTATTTGCTAGTCAGTAGGAACCGTTAAAAAATCGTACAGCCAATCAAAATTTTCAAATTTCCCGCCTTTAACGCTAATGAAATATCAATACTATTTAAATATCGATAATGTATACGCATTGCCCTATGGAAAATAACAAAAAGTCGTAACAAGATAAGGATATACAGTCACTTACGACTTTTTGTTTTGGGGTTGTCCAGTCCATGTAGTCCTATTCTTATTTGTCGGCTACTCACAGGCGAGTAGAGATCTCGTATCACCAGTGTAACGTGACCTAGGATTCGTAATTATTTCTGCGTAATCGTAGATGTTAGATAAACTGGTTTTTTAGCCCATTACTCGCTCATTTTAATACAGTAGCGCCACCTTGTTTGGAGTAGCTGTATTACGTAGCTGTATTAGAAGACTTTGTGAGAGAAAGAAAAAGACGCAAGATGCATAACTTGAACATTCTAATTTAGACCCTGATTAAAACAGTATACCGATGAATTTCATTGTGGGAATGATAACTGGTTGTTACCTTCTGGGTATGGAAAACTGCAACCAATTAAAAACATTTTGTAATTGTATGCCTGTATCTACGTAAAATGGGATTGTGTGAGTTTGACGACACCGGTTTTCATACTAAAAAGCTAGCATTTCACATCCACTAGTTTATTAATTCGTGCGTATTGCGATACAGCGAAGAAATGCCGCCAGCATCCTTGGTACAATGCCACAAGGGCCAATCTTAAATGTAGGTTAGGTTAAGTAGATTAGTTAGATTTAATCTATGTACATGAACTGTAGTACTATGTACTGAAAATAAATATTTTTAATGATTGAACTCATATTTTAAAGACAAACTGGATTTAATCGCGTAAATAAACTTACGTTAAATATTACATGACGTTAGGTTGTTCACTACACCCGTGGTCGCAGGCAGACGGAACTGATGTGTATAGGTAGATAGGTACCCTGTACTATGATTATACCAAGTCGGTGGCAAATAAGCGCGCCAACGGTCCGCCTGATAGTAAGCGGTCATCTTAGCCTATGAGCGCCGACAATTATTGAGGTGCACTAGGTATGGTATAGGTTATAAAGAGAGATGTAACAAATACCTATTCGTTTACGTATCATTGGCCAAAATTTCTTTTTTTTTTGTTTTGGCTGTTTAAACACAAAATTCTCAACACATTCATAATAAAATTATTTATACAAAAAATTCCAAAATACTTACCGGCTTGCTATGTTAGCAAACCTTTATGAGTAAGCTGATAGGTACGTTTTTAAAAACATATGTAACACTTTTTTTATAAATATTAGATGTCATACACCAAAGAAAAACGACCAAGATCAGCTAATGTCCGAGGTGGGGATCGAACCCACGTACTCAGCTTTCGCGGCTCATGCCTGTACCCCTCGGCCACTCGGTCTTAGCAACCACCGGTCAAATTTCTCGGGTAAATGCAATCCCTTACAAGGCTAGGCGCCTTTGAACTTTTTTTATAATAAACATAAACATTTTTAAAATAAACATTTTTTGTCCCATTTAAATATCTAAAAAAATCAGCTCAATAGGTTGAAGATACATGCTTCAAAATTGAGTTTCAAGATTCCAAGCAACAAACACTCACAAACATACATTGCAAGTAAAATAAACTCTTGTAATAATAAGACCCTTTTGCTAGCAGCCGCCGGGTTGGCAACACATTCAACAGCTTTTAACAAAGTTGCCTTTTATCACTGTCTTAAGCCTTTTCCACCGACTCCTAAATGGACAATAGTGAAGGCCTGATGACTCGAGCGTTTCATTTAAGAGAAACTACTTTGGCGAAAAGTTTTACACAAGTGGTTTTAATATTACCTGTAAGAGTAGTTATGTAACTTATGTAGTTACTTAGTGCTTTACTCATCACTCGTTGGTAAACTCGGTCGGTAGCGGAAAGGATCGTCGTTCCGTTCCACCCTGTTTTATTTTTTCATTATCATGAAACTATCTATTCTATTCTACAGGGTGATTGGTAAACCGAATTCTAAAAGGTTTGAACAAAAAAATCACAATACACAAATAAACATAGATTTTGGGTATTTTGGCCGAAAACACCACAAAATTAATTTAAAAAAATAGTCAGACTTCGTCAAAGACAGCCATGGCTTAAATGGTTCTAAATGGTTTGTATAATACTTACTTTACCTTTGAGCTTTGAATCGGTCTTCCAATCACCCTATATAATTGGCTTCCTGTATCCCAATTTTTTTTTATTGCCTGAATGGCTACGTTGTCCAAATATGTAAAAATGAAATAAAACTAAAAAATATTTTGAACATTTGACAGGTGCTTTCCCCATTACAAATTAACTCTCACAACTTCGCCTTTTAGTTACTTCATTACCTTCCTCCTCCACCATTGTCCCACGAGCAATTACCAACGAATTGAATCAACACTGTAATTTAATATGTAGCTTTAGAGTTAAAATATTAATTAAACAATTTATTTAGTGCCTTTGAGCGTTTAATTACAGCGTCCGAACTTTTCTCGGGGGAACAGTAAATAATTTACAATTAAGTTTGTGACAGGGAGACGGAACGATTAGCGTGATGGCAATTACCAAGTCGCCCAATTCCACAATTCCGCAGAGTTGCGAACTCAGGAATTTACATACTAGTGGCTCGTGGGTGCCGATTCAGTGCTGACTCGAATTGCCTTTGTACGGTCTGATTAGAGCTTTACTTAGAATTAGTAGCAACGTAAGATAAAACCGGTTGAAGATGTTGTGAGTGCATGTGGCACATCACTTAGGTATAGTCCATTTCAAATACGAAGCGCCGATGCGACTCGAAACTTTTATCATTTCATTGGTCCACTACAAATTGGCACGTGTCGTACACCGATGTATGCATAAAATATCACGCCACAAAAGGGTCTGGCCAGGTGTCTTTTGCTATCACTGATCCTATTGTTGACGCCTAATGACTTTGTCAATCGGAATCGGGCCTTCGTATTTGAAATGGACTTTACTTTACACCGCCCTGTTGCAATTTTAAATTCTATACAAGGAATTATACTACTGCCAAGGAGAGGAATTCCCTGCCGGTGCGGCGTCAATATTTCCGAGATCAATCGGCTAGTCTGTGACCATGAGTAAGCCCATTTTAAATAAAAATAAATAAATAATTGTCAAGCTCACATACGCGACATGTTTCGGAGGCTAGTAGCCGTACCATGGGCTGCCGCTACGTTATTAACGCGAATTTACTTTTTATCCATCCGTACTCGCGTCATGGTACGGCTTCTGACCCCGCTGCTGACGCCACGACTTCTCGGCCAGGTTTTTTTTATGAGTGTCTCTACTTAACCACTAAATATAAAATCGAACAAGGATTTGTGACGTCATAATCTGAGTAGACACGCAATTGACCCATGACCCAGTTTTCTCAACTCAGTAACTTTCTGCAACTGGTAATGTTCAAAACTTTAAAGTTTTCTATACACAATCAGCTACAGAGTTTACAGAGTTACAAACTTTAATGCAGAAGCTATGGTACCTATATTCTCAGGGAATAGTTTGATAAATACGCTATCGTGGAAGATAACTTGTAATAGCCGACGCCAGCATCAGGCACTGTATTCCCATTGAAAAAGAGAGTCGGACGTGGAAGCAAACTAATGAAAATTGGAAACCGTATTGCTGCGAAATAGGTTTGATTCTAAAGTGTACGAAAGTGTAGTGTTTTCCACAACTGGAGCATAAACGACCATAAATTGGTGCTTCCATACTACAATATCGCGTTCTACATATAAGCGTGTAGACCTATTTATTTATTAGGTGTGTTTCTGCTGTGTGTGTGTATGTGTGTGTGTGCTTTGTGTGTAATGACACATTTAACATAAAGCTACGAGATTTTTTCTGAACATATTATTTCGTACCTATAAGTAATTAATTATCAGAGACAAACTCGAGCCATTTTGCTCAACGACATAATGTAGGAACATCAGGGTGCGAAGCCAAGATACCAATCGTTTACGCTCAATCGTAAACAGTGAAAAAAGGCAACTAACTACTTTTGTCCACTAATAAGAAAGAGTGACGATACGCTATTTAGCGTTAGCGATTGTCAACTTGGCGCTACTTTCACAGAATAACATACCTATAAATATAGTCAATGAGTCCTTTATAGTATTTCATGCTTGATGGCTAGACTCCCAGAGACTCGCTTCGGCACGAAGAACGGCTGTCTGGGCATAGGCCTCTCCTATTACCAATGAATATAATACTACAATATACCGTTAGGAGGTACCTAATGCCCATAATCGCCACAATAGGCAAGCAGATTAGCGATCGCAGTAGTGTGTCCAGTATGATGACTGTGCTGCCCATCATCAATCTTTAATAATCGAATGATCAGCGACACTTCAATCCCACAGGCGACTCTTACGACACCACGCAGCAATAATAATATAATTTAGTATTTCATGCTTGACACGATTGTAGACTCCACAGAACTAGATTTGGATAGAAGAAACAAATTCATTCATTTGTATGGCGGCCGAGCGTGTCAGATTTTGTACTGAAGTTGTTACTTGCCTATGATTTTAAATATGTCTCAGGCCCTTGAGTATTCATATTGTTTTGTGTTGTTGCAATTAATATTACTTAAGGAGGCATTATTAATGTTTTTGTTCATTTCAACTTACAAAATTTGACGCCCGAAAGCTGCAATCTGCGATTAAAGACGGACAACTCAGTAGATTTTACTGAGTTCATTTGACACGCTAAGTAGATACGTTTGCTTGATCTATGGTATATATGACATCTGTGGTAGACTCCCAGAGACTAACCGGCACGAATAACGGCTGTCCTTATCAAACAGCCTAGAATCGCGGCGCGCCGGTGCCGCTTCATTAGTCGCGGCCGCAGACAGACGGCTCCGACTTACTGCAGTATTAGCTGCAATCCACTGCTGGACATAGGCCTCTCCTATTACCGATGAATATAGACGGATTTGGAGCTAATGCCCATAATCGGCACACTAATAGCTAAACAGGTTAGCGATCGCAGTAGTGTGTCCAGCATGATGACTGTGCTGCCCATCATCAATCTTTAATAATCGAATGGTCAGCGACACAACAATCCCACAGGCGACTCTTACGACACCACGCAGCAATAATAATATAATATAGTATTTCATGCTTGACACGATTGTAGACCCCACAGAATTAGATTTGGATAGAAGAAACAAGTTCATTCATTTGTATGGCGGCCGAGCGTGTCAGATTTTGTACTGAAGTTGTTACTTGCCTATGATTTTAAATATGTCTCAGGCCCTTGAGTATTCATATTTTTCGTGTTGTTGCAATTAATATTACTTAAGGAGGCATTATTAATGTTTTTGTTCATTTCAACTTACAAAATTTGACGCCCGAAAGCTGCAATCTGCGATTAAAGACGGACAACTCAGTAGATTTTACCGAGTTCATTTGACACGCTAAGTAGATACGTTTGCTTGATCATGGTATATATGTCATCAGGATGCTTAGCCAAGTTGCCAATCGCTAGCGCTTGCTAGCGCATCGTGGTCTTCCCTCTCTGTCACTCCTTCATATTAGTGCGACAAAGAGGGAAAACTACGATGCGCTAGGAAGCGCTAGCGATTGGCAACTTGGCTAAGCACCCTGTGGTAGACTCCCAGAGACTAACCGGCACGAATAACGCCTGTCCTTATCAAACAGCCTAGTATCGCGGCGCGCCGGTGCCGCTTCATTAGTCGCGGCCGCAGACAGACGGCTCCGACTTACTGCAGTATTAGCTGTAATCCACTGCTGGACATAGGCCTCTACTGTTACCAATGAATATAGACTGATTAGGAGGTAATGCCCATAATCGCCACAATAGGCAAGCAGATTAGCGATCGCAGTAGTGTGTCCAGTATGATGACGCTGCTGCCGATCATCAATCTTTAATAATCGAATGGTCAGCGACACTTCAATCCCTCAGTTGACTCTAACACCACGCAGCAATAGTAATATAATATATAATATAGTATTTCAGCCGTGCCGTGTGGCGACAGCAATAACAATACATTTGTCACCACCCCAACTCCTCCTGCGGGTGTCGTAAGAGTCGACTAAGGGATTGAAGTGTCGCTGACCATTATTTGATAAGGATTAATGATGGGCAGCAGCGTCATTATAGTGGACACATTACTGCGATCACCAATCCGCTGGTATTTACCTCCTAATGCGTTTATACGCATAGTTAATAGGAGAGGCCTACGTCCAGAAGTGGACTATCATATGTCAGTTATCACGATTGTAGACTCCCAGAGACTAACCGGCACGAATAACGGCTGTCCTTATCAAACAGCCTAGTATCGCGGCGCGGGTGCCGCTTCATTAGTCGCGGCCGCAGACAGACGGCTCCGACTTACTGCAGTATTAGCTGCAATCCACTGCAGGACATAGGCCTCTCCTATTACCAATGAATATAGACAGATTAGTAGGTAATGCCCACAATCGGGTTCGACTAGCTAAGCAGATTAGCGATCGCAGTAGTGTGTCCACTGTCCAGTATGATGACTGTGCTGCCGATCATCAATCTTTAATAATCGAATGGTCAGCGACACTTCAATCCCTCAGTCGACTCTAACACCACGCAGCAATAGTAATATAATATAGTATTCAGCCGTGCCGTGTGGTGACAGCAATAACAATACATTTGTCATCAATCTTTAATAATCGAATGGTCAGCGATATCAATCCCACAGTCGACTCTTACAACACCACGCACAGCAATAGTAATATAATATAATATAGTATTTCAGCCGTGCCGTGTGGTGACAGCAATAACAAATAACAATACATTTGTCTCCACCCCAACTCCTCCTGCGGGTGTCGTTAGAGTCGACTAAGGGATTGAAGTGTCGCTGACCATTATTTGATAAAAGATTGATGATGGGCAACAGCGCCATTATAGTGGACACATTACTGCGATCACCAATCCGCTTGTCCAGCGTGGCGATTATGGGTATTTACGCCACCACGCAGCAATAATAATATAATATAGTATTTCATGATTGTAGACTCCCAGAGACTAACCGGCACGAATAACGCCTGTCCTTATCAAACAGCCTAGTATCGCGGCGCGGGTGCCGCTTCATTAGTCGCGGCCGCAGACAGACGGCTCCGACTTACTGCAGTATTAGCTGCAGCCGCGCTATCTGCTCCGTGCAGTGCTGCCGGCTTTGCGGTGCGCTCGCGGTGCCCACGGACGCTCGTTCTTACGTTTTTAATAGAAAGAATTTTCCAAATCGGTCCACGCGTCTTCGAGTAATCAGGGAACATACATAAAAAAATTCGTCGAACTGTAAACCGCCTCCTTTTTTGAAGTAGGTTAAAAACACAACCCTTAGAGCTAGTTCGCACGAGCGTTTTTTTAGCGGCCGTTAAAAAAACGTTCAAATGAAACAAATGCAAAACCTTACATTCATTCACACGATGGCGGTTTTATACCGCGGCGCTTTTTTATCGAGCACTGTTTGATTTTCGACGTTGGGCGTTGGACGTTAAATCGAATTGAGCATAATGGGCCGCCAACGTCAGGTTATAACGCGACGCTTTTTAAGCGTTCGTGCGAACTATCTCTTACAACCGATGTGGACCCAATAATGGACATTTCTCCGAGCGTTTCAGCCGCCGTGACTTCGGTGGCAACGTTATTACCCGATTTCCGTGGGTATCTCATATTTTTTGGATTTATTGGTCAACTACATCTACCCATACCCATATATCCAAAAATTCTTGCATCTGTCACGGAATTCGTGTGATAAGGCTGCCACCGAAGTCACAACGGTTGCAACGCTCGGAGAAATGCCCAAATGATAAAAGGACAGAACCAGACCCATTGACAGAACACTCTCAACTGTTTTACTGAAGACTGGAAAATCTAGGACCCGTCGCTAGTTCTTAGCCAAAATAATAATTATAGTCAAAGTTAAACGATTATTAAAATTTATTCAAGTAGGCATAACAAGCACTTTGGGATCGTCATATACAATAGCAAGTTTACAAATAAAATAAAAATTTATACTTAAGGTTCTATACCCTACACCACCGACCCTTGCATTACAAAAAACTAAAAACGAAAAATTGTTTTTAAATAAATTGAGATACAGGGTGATTGGAAAGTCACGCAAAGTTTTTTTTAAATGATGTTAAAAATGGTATTTTAACATTTTCGATTTTGGATCATAAACTTCAAAATTCTGTAAAAATTAAACAGGAGCTTTTATTGTGTTTGCTTTTATTGTTAGATTGTTTGCACGTTACTTTAAGTTGAATAAAAAATAGTACGTTTGTCGCTTAACTTGGTCAAAAATTTGCAGTTCATTTTACGAGTAAATTTTGGATATTTTGGCTAAGAACACCAAAAAAAAAAAAATAGACAGACTTTGTCAAAGACAACAATGGCTTAAATGGTCTATAAGTACTTACTTCACCTTAAAGCTTTTCATCGGTCTACCAATCACCCTGTATAATAATAGCAATTACAAGAGGTGTAAAGAGATAATTTATCAGAGATATATAAAAAGTAATGTACGAAAATGTTCACGCGCCTTTTACTTAATATTTCAGTTAGGTATGTGTATGTAGGTACATATTCCGCTATAAGTAACTTTACTTCGACAACATATGCGAGTCAAGCGAGACTCACTACATGAGGTAAGTCTCAATATGATTAATCAAAAATTATACGGGAAAATACTGAGAAACATCTGCCTCGTCTGCATTGAAAAGAAACAATAACCTTACGGAGGTGTCTGAACTAAAGGGCATCGATCTATTGATTTGGAAAATAAGAAGATTGGGAGATAATGGTGTGCAAATGCCGTCGAGACAGATTTTTTTTGCAATGGCCACAATTTACAATGGCATAAAACGAACAATGAAAACTTAATAGGGATTAATATAATTAATATATCTAGGTACACTTTTCTAAAACTATTACAAATAGAAGATCTAGGCCATGAGTCGTGGCATAGAATGGGCGCTGGCTCAGCATGATGATGCGGCAGAAGCCACATCGCTGATATTCTGCCAGGAGGGCTCCTGGCAGAATATCAGGACGGGTCCTGGCAGAATAACAGCGATATGAGAGTTACCTGCCAGCATGGTAACTGGGGAGTTACCATGCTGGCAGGTATATCTTCAGGGTATTGGGTGAATGAAGGCGACAACTGTGGCGACAACCATCGACAGCCCTGTTTTAGCCAGGCGATCCAACGCTATATACTTACGTATACGTCGCACAGCTCATACATTTATCATTCATCATCATCATCATCATCAGCCTATGATAGTCCACTGTTGGACGTAGGCTTTTCCTATTAACTATGCGTATAGACGCATTAGGAGGCGCAGCTGGGCAAGCGGATTGGCGATCGCAGTAATGTGTCCACTATTATGACGCTGCTGCCCATCATCAATCTTTTATCAAATAATGGTCAGTAACACTTCAATCCCTTAGTCGACTTTTACGACACCCGCAGGAGGAGTTGGGGTGGTGACAAATGTATTCTTACTGCCGTCACCACACGGCCAACGGCGGTTACATTTATATAATATCATAATTTATTTTCTTCGCTTGCCGCGATAGTAAAATTTGAGTAATCTTGTTGCATGTGAGCGCATCCAAAAAGGCAGAAATCGAAATATATTTTTAATAATGTTTCATTTTGATTTTGTACTAGGTATTTATTTTTGATCGTCTGACCGGGATGCCTTCGTATCACCCAATGCAATACGTGGGGCCTCTCCTATTACTTATGCTGCTTCCCATCATCAATATTTAAACGAATACTTCAATTCCTTAGTCCACTGTTAGGGTAACCATGGGAAGAGTTAAGGTGGTGTCGACCGCCGCGGCCGCTAGTTTATTCCAGAGGCCCAACAGCGAACTAGAAACTCTGACAAGAGAAGAAGAAGACTCAACTCAGAACCAGAGTCTCTCTCTCGCACTCGTGAATTTGTACATAGTGTGACAGGGAGGCAACACTTATTTCGTGGTTCGCGGTAGGGCCTCAGAGAGTTGAGTCCCAAAAGCTCACAGGCCACTTTTTTTATTAAATATTTTTGGACATCTTTACACAAATCGACCTAGTCCCACGGTAAGCTCAATTAAGGCTTGTGATGTGGGTACTAGGCGACAATTATATATGATAGATATAGATACTTATATACACAGACAGCCATGACCAAGGAACAAATATTTGTGATAAATAAATACACAAATAATGCCCTCGCCAGGATTCGAACCCGGAACCTCCTGCAGCTTCGTAAGCGGGATCACTACCAACTAGGCCACGGAGGCTGTCAAAACTTGAATACACTTCTTTTTTGGTCACCTATAATATAAGTCGACTTTTATTTTAGTAACGTGATATGATTAGGTATAAAGATTTCCATCTGTTTTGTTCACATTTTAATCTTATTGCAATCATATAAAAACATCCTTAAGCGAAGAAATATAATACATTATCTTTTTATCAGAAAATACATTTGATATAAATTCTCCATTCCGTTTTCCTTCTTTTTGTATTCGAAGCAGCATTTCCTCTTTTACTCAATAGCCTTCTCCGGTTTCTATTTACAAACATTTAAACCGGAAAGAAACTGATTAACGGTTTTATTGGTATAATTAAGAGCCACGGAAAGCCATTTTTATGGAGCTGTAAAACAAATTACCCTCTGAAAGTGTAGATTAATAAAATAATCAATATGCTAACTTTAAGGCGCGGGATGGTTAAACTGCCTTTAATAAACTTTGTAATGTCGTTTCAAATCGCGTTGTTCGCCATTTACGTAGGTTTTCTAACTTTTTTATTCGTTGTTTAATAGTTATGAAATAATAATTTAATTATCATTTAGTGTTTTATTTGTATAGTCAACGTCATTAATGAAAAAATCTCAACTTGATAAACGGGTAATTGACGGTAGTCGGAAAGGCATTTTCCTAACTAGTGCGGGAAACTAAACTTTGCGCACGCTTCGCCTGCGTTAATTTCTCTTTTTAAGGCACTTGTTATGAAAAAAGTCGTTCAATACACGTGTTAAAACTTATTTTTAACTCGGGTGATTGTCGCCCTCGTGTCACTCGGGCTCCAACTTTCAACCTCATCGAAAAAAAAAATTCGAAAATCGAAATGTACGATTATTATTTAGGTAGGTTGTTCTTCTTTACTAACGACAATTACTTGTTCCTTCATCTCTCCATGTGTCCGATTTAGAAATGAATGAATGTTTTCTTTAGAGACCACTACGCCAATATTTTGGGTTACATATTCCATCAAATCGCCGGCACAGAAGGTAATCTTTTCGGCCACACATGCCTGTCACTGGCAGAAGAGTCATAACTTTACTAAGCATAACTAAGTGAAACAGTATCAGGGGTGAACATATTAATTACGATTCGCTTTATTGAGATGTAAGAATATTTAAAGTTTCCGATCCTTATTAATATCAGGGTAAGGCTCACCATTTTTCCGATACCGTGTTCTTTTTTCGTACTGACAGCAAACCCAATTGCAACTGTAAGATTGACCAAAAATTTTGTTCGAGGGATTTGCTTCAATATTTTGACGCAAGTCATTCATTCATTCACTATATTTTTTGCAATTAGTACCTCATTTACATGTGCATGTAATCAATGTAATCATTCACCTCAACTCTGGTGAAATTACCTAAATCGGCAACTATAACTTGTATTATAAAATTAACTATGGAAAATCAAGGAATAGAATAGAGTCTTAGATTATAGTTTATGCAGATAAAGCATGTGTGCTTAACAGAACAGCAAAAGAAAATGTCCTTGCATGCTCGGTGAAAAGACGATTGGCACTTATTTGTAAAAACTGATCCTTACCGTAAACAATGCATAACATACACAGAAAATAATCATGCTCTACCCGGGATTGGAACCCGAAATCTCCAGCTAACTAACCAACACCACACATCATCAGCCTATCTCAGTCCACTGCGGGACGTAGGCCTCTCCTATTAACTATGCGTATAGGCGCATTAGGAGGTAAATGCCCATACTCGCCTCGCTGGGCAAGCGGATTGGCTATCGCAGCAATGTGTCCACTATGATGACGCTGCTGCCCATCATCAATCAAATCAAAGAAAGGTCAGTGATACTTCAATCCCTTAGTCGACTCTTACGACACTCGCGGGAAGAGTTGGGGTGATGACAAATGTATTATTGCTGCCGTCACCACACGACAAACTAACTAACCAACGGAGGCTGACAAATGAATAAACGAGTATGAGAAACGCACTACAGAATGAGGGTTTTTGATATTTTTTCTGCCACTAGGCGGCGCTAGAGTAGGTGTCGAGTTGGCGAGTAAGTCCAAACAGCTGTCAGATTCATACCATTCATAGTACTGGACATAAAATATCAAAATACTATTTTATTTGGAAGTTTATTGATTTTCTTATGGATTACAACTAATACACGGTCGTCGAACTGACGATTGAGCTCTAAAACGGGTGCGCAAAGTCACTGGTACTAAAAATAATTACTAGAACTTTGTTCGTTTCAGGGGAATTGACTTGGATCTATTTTTATTTTAGAAAACAATATTTCTAATGAATTCGGTTTTAAGAATACTTAAATAAACCTAAAAATATATTGTAAAATAAATGCGCGTTTGACAGTTCGTTCGACCGCACAGTGCTGCGATCTCACCGCCCCATAGTGGCAGAAAAAGTATCAAAAACCCTCATTGTCTCGTAAGAGAAGGGCCAAATACGAATACAATCGGAGGCAGCGTAAGGACACTTCAGACGCGGGTTGATGAAATACCGACACACGTTTGGTGAATGAAGGCGTTAAACCCCTAAACGCTGAAGTCTTCGGGCAATTCGAGCGGATTTAAACGGCTCCGACTTAGAGCCACTTGTGTGCTTAGACTGCTTGCTAGACTAGATCTAAATCCCTCAATTATACGATAGCTTTGGCTTAGAACCGGTAGCCCATAGAAGGAATCGAAGACTCGCGAAGATTTATCATTTTTTTCCGGATTTAAGATAAGGTTTTTGTTACACTCAAAGGCTGGGAACGTGGCCTGGTCTTGTTTGACTTTAGCAAAAATACATACAAATGCCCTGCCTTATTCGTTTATGAATAAGGGGAATAGTTTATAAACCAACTTTATATTTTATTTAGGTACAGTCAAGGGCATTAATATACATACACTTCTCCATACTGATCCCTTACAAATGTGTCTATATATTAATGCACTCGACTGTACAGTCAACCAAGTTAGCCTTACACTTCTACACACAAATTCCATGTGTCAGTCCGTATAAGGCGAATAATCTTGTTGGCCGTACCTATTTGTAAGTTACATATTTTCTAACCCTACAATTAAAAATTTCAATTTTTGGTCTTTGGATGCGGGCGGCTTTTTAAGTTAACAAACGTTTATGAATAAGAGGGTAAGTATTTTATGGAGTTTTTTTTTAATAAAGCAACTGTTTTACCTACCACATCACGGGATCCTCGTAGCGAATCAGTCGAAATAAATATACACTACGAATGTAAGGATTTATATTATGAATTTTCTAATAGTTCTGTTTTTCAGGCTCTAAGTACCTACATAATAGTGATTTTTTATATGACTGCTACAAAATGAGAGGCATAAACACGAGCCAAAGGCAAGTTTCGTATTAAAATAATTCGTTTTCTTGTAGAGTCGCATATACTTACATAACTTTTTCTACAAAATTTTATAAACATTAATTTTTATACATTTACGGCCTGTATTCCCGGGATAAATATACCTATCAGATGAAATATAATATTCTATGAATATCAATTACACCGCTCAGCGATGTAATAATTTTGGAAAGCATAATCAACTTTTATGAAGAAATTCGTTTATTTGAAATTTTTATTAAAGACGCCACGTGCATTTTTTGACTCAGTTAAACAATGTTGCATACAATACTTTTTCTACGACCACACATTTGTTTTTAAATAAAATTGTACCTAAATTTTAGAAATATTCTTAGTCAAACACAATTTTATTAATCATCAAGGTCGAGCGGGAGACGTCAAAATTAAAAAAGAAAGCTCCTCTATGGTTTACTGTTCATCAAATTTTTTTTATTAGGTTGTCAGCCATCTATTTCATTAAGTCTTGTATACACGAGGTGTCTAGCAAAAAACGCACTGCGTGTAAACCCGAATGCGTTTATAGGGAATAGACAATATAGACTTATCTTGACATCTGTAAGGTAGGGGCTTAACACAGATAAAATATAGGGAAGATTCCGTCTATTAAGACATACATGAACAAACTATTGTCATCCTTCACCCCATCTCAAGACGTATTCCATAAGGAAAAAGAGACAAATAAAGTAGCTCTACTTGGTCGTGAACTCCATCAATGACTCCATTTTCTTGAACAATGCTACCAACCTGACTAGATAAAATGTCATTACTATTAGTGATGTCCAGTCTTCAATCGTATACTTTTATCGGCAATAATAATATTTTTACCAAATTAGGTAGCGAATACAGTAGGAATAAACCTTATTTCCTACTCAGAATCACGATCTTCTTCGATCGTGATTTCAAAATCTACATTTTAGGATAAAAATAAAATCACAAAGTTAACGAAATATTTTCTTTAATTAAAATGTTATAATGAGGGTTTCCTAAAACGTATGCCACTAGTTGGCGCCACTTAGCCGTAAGGTCCCGCTAAGAAACACAATTATCTAGCCCCAAAGAAAGACTAAATGTTTTTTTTTTTTTTAAATAAAGTTTAAATTTTTTTATGTATTTTTTTAACTCATACAAAATATTTAAACCAGAAACTATAAACATAGAATTTAGACAAGTTTCTGGACCTGCTCCCGCCCTGGTGATTTCAGAAAACTCTCATTATACTTCAGGTGTCAACCGAAGACGATTACATATATTTACTTGCAGCAGTACGCGAGTACGTGCCATCCTTGTCACACTTTCAGAGTAATCCTAAAGAATAAAAGGAAACCTATCTTCTGTCTCGCTTACTCACTCCCAGGTAACCGGCTCCCGGCCCCAAGGTGACTTCATTACGTGATTTTGTGTCATCCGGTTCACACGTTATACGTACTTCTGTTCAAAATTAAAAAAATCACGACTTAATAAATTATGGGAAAGAGGAAGAGATCTAGGTCAAAAGAAAGGGATTATAATGATATTTTAAGAAAAATGAAAAAGTTAGAACGCAAGTTAAAAGAAAGACGAGAACGTTCGTTATCACCAGTGAGTTCAAATTCTGATTCCGATTATCGGGACAAAGATTATGGTTATGACCGATATTACGATTACTATCCAGGTAAGTTCGAATTAAATAATTATTATGTTTCATCGTGTTCGTGCGTGATGTAATCTTACGTACCTACCTACCTGTTTGTTGTTTTTTCGATACCTACCCGCGCCGTAATAATCGTCTAGGTATAGGTACGTACATTTTTAATAAAAAACAAGTGTCCTGTCGTTTTAAATGGTACATTTACGTAACCTCGAAAAATTAATATTTGCACGGGTACCTACCTTGGACCCAGCGGTGCGTGGGGACCTACCTTGGCCCCTGGAGGATAAGGGATACCTATCTTGGACCCGTTTTTTGCTTTTAGCGTAGTTCTATCTATGACCTACTTATGCGCATACATTTATGGGTTACTACCTTGTACCCTCAAAGAAACAAAGCGTGCACTTTATGAGCGATATCAAGCATATTACATAATAAATATACCTAATTACACTGTTTTTTTTTTTCAACGTTAGTAAGTTAAGTACCTAATTCTAAAATAAGATTTACTGGTACTTTTTAGATGAAGACAAGTATGATCCAGTGATAAACTTGGAGAATGAAATTGGCGATGATGAGCATATTGTGCAGGTCGATCCCCCGCCCACCCCGGCGCCAGGCACGCCGCCACCACCGCCCCCAACTACACAGCCACCCCCAGCGTCGCCGCGGGTCGACGCTGTGCCGGGCATATCATCAGCTGTTACCTTACCTGAATCTCAAAGTGCAGACGCTACAGGGAATCTAGATCCTGTCATTCTAGACCTTTTAGGTGAGGACCCTAGTGTCAAACAGAATTACGGTGCAAGTTTGCATAAGGACATTGCTCTTAGGTGGACGCATATCGTCACGAATGGCCTAACAAAGGAATGTCAAGCTGACCTAATAAAGCAATACCCGCCACCCCAAAATTGCACCAATTTATCATCACCCAAGTTGAATCCGGAGATAAAAGCTGCACTTCCCGAACTAAGTATTAAACAAGATCAATATAGCCAGGGCAAGCAAAATCAGATTGGAAGCGGCCTAGCAGCGCTAGGACAAGTTTTGAGTTGGGCTGTCCAAGCCAAAGATATTATACCTCCAGAAATAGTTAAATCCCTAAGTGATGCAGGAAGGCTTTTTTGCGATAACCATTATAGGGAATCGTTATCGCGTAGATATGCGGCATTGAATACAATTAACAGGAACATTAGGGATACTGTGAAAGATACAAAAATAGATGAACAGCTTTTTGGATCTAATTTATCTGACCATTTGAAATCATCTAAAGCTATAACCAGGACTGGGTCAGAAATGAAGCCAGCGCCTCGCGCTCCATACAGGGCATCGTCAGGATTCCAGCAGTTCCAGCCACAAAACCGAGCTTTAAACTTGAGGGGGAATCCGCGAGCAGCGGCAATCGAGCCGCGGACAGCCCCTGCGCCCCGCCGGCCGCCGCCGCCGCCGCCGCCGCGGGACCGCCGCCAGCCTCATCAGTCTGCTCGGGGCCGTCAACGAGCTCCCGGCTACTCGAGGCATCAGAAGAGACATTAGGAAGACCACAGGTACCGGTAGCTGGACGATTAAAATATTTTTACGATAAATGGGCTGAGTTTACCAACGATAACATTGTCCTAGATTGGGTCAAAGGTTACACAATACCCTTCAAAGAATTGCCAGTACAAACAACGCAGCCTAAAAATACTGCTTGTAATATTCATTCTCAAGTTGTCAATATTGATAACTGCATTGCCGAACTGTTAACATCTGAATTCATCTCACCTTGCACGCCTTGTGAAGGTCAATTCATTTCTCCGATATTCACAGTGCCTAAATCAAACGGAAAGCACAGGTTCATATTAAACTTAAAAAAGCTTAATAAATTTGTAGACGTGGACCACTTCAAGATGGAGGACCATCGTACTGCCCTAAAACTATTACAAAGTAATTATTTTATGGGTTCCATTGATTTAAAAGATGCTTATTTTTTAATCGCAATCGATGAAAATTATAAGAAGTTCCTACGTTTTGAATGGAAATCTCAAATATATCAATTTAATGTCCTCCCGTTTGGTTTATGCACTGCGCCTTATGTATTCACTAAATTATTAAAACCTGTTTTACAATACCTACGGTCATCAGGATTGATGTCAGTAGCTTATCTCGACGATTTTTTATGCATTGGTCAAACGTATCGCGAATGTTTAATGAACATTAAAGTAACAAAATCAGTTTTGGAATCATTGGGGTTTGTTATTAATAATAAAAAAAGTGTAATGATACCAAAAACCAACTGTAGGTTCCTTGGTTTTAATTTTGATACTAAAAATATGGTTATTACTTTGCCAGAAGATAAGAAAACACGTATTCGGAATAAAGCAATCGAATTGATGCGGAAACGAAAATGCACTATCAGAAATTTCGCTGAATTCATAGGGTTATTAACCTCTGCATGCCCAACTGTAAGTTACGGGTGGATGTACACCAAATTATTCGAACGCGAGAAATTTCTTGCACTTAACTATAGCGATGACTATAATAGACAAATGAAAGTAGAAGCTTTTCTTAAAACCGATTTCTTATGGTGGATAGAAAAAATCGATTCGTCTTTCTGTCCTATTAGAAAAAATAATTACTGTATGGAAATATTTAGCGATGCTTCTACTACTGGCTGGGGCGTAGCACTTGGCGATCAAAGTGCACACGGTAACTGGACTGAGTCAGAATTACATATCCATATAAATACTCTTGAGTTAAAAGCAGCGTATTATGGATTAAAGATATTTACTGAACATAAGCGAGATTGTGATATATTATTAAGAATTGACAACACCACTGCCATTAGTTATATAAATAGAATGGGAGGTGTTCAACATCCCCATTTGAATGATTTAGCTCGGAAAATATGGCAGTGGTGTGAAGCCAGAAACATACATATATTTGCTTCTTATATTAAATCTAGCGAAAATGTGATTGCCGATAGAGAATCTCGCCGAATCAACATCGACACGGAATGGGAAATCTCCCAACCCGTGTTTGAAAAAATAACCATTGTATTAGATAAACCAGGGTTTGACTTATTTGCTAGCGCGCAGAATAATAAATGCACTAGGTACGCTTCTTGGAAACTAGATCCATTTTCGGAGGTAGTCGATGCATTTACGTTTGATTGGCATAACATAAATTTCTACGCATTTCCTCCCTTCAGTCTAATCCCTAGAGTATTAGAAAAAATTATTACTGACCAAGCAGAGGGAATTTTAATTGTTCCTGACTGGCCCTCACAGCCGTGGTACCCGTTGTGGTCTAGACTTGTCATATCAAAGAAATATTTTTTCGGTCCTGACAAAACATTATTGTACTCCCCTTTCAGAACCTGTCATCCACTGCACGCGGACCTTGTTCTGGTGGCAGCGAAGTTATCAGGAACTCATTGATACAGAGGGGTGTACCACTGGATTCCTTAGATATAGTCATGGCCTCTTTTTCTGTACAAACTTTAAAACAATACAGTAGCACAGTTACATCTTGGGTGTCTTTTTGTAAAAATAATAATTTAAACTTATTAAAAGCTGACAGTACTCATGTAATATCGTTTCTCACACAAAAATTTCATGAAGGTTCTAGCTACAGCTCTTTAAGCACACACAGGTCAGCCTTGTCAATAATTTTGGGTACAGAAGTGACATTAAATGATTGTATTAAACGATTTATGAAAGGCATATATAGGCGTAATCCACCTCGGCCTAAATACACTTCAACTTGGGACACCAACGTCGTGCTAGATTTTCTTTCTAACGCGTACCCCTACCCGTATGATAATATTGCACTACCTAATTTGACATATAAAGCTTGCACTCTTTTATGTCTAGCATCTGCACAACGAATGCAGACTATCAGTTTAATTAAATTGGATAATTTAACATTTTATGATGATGCTATTATTATAAGAATTACGGACTTAATTAAGACATCTAGGCCTGGATCTTGCCAACCACTCATTAGATTGCCGTTTATCCGTGAAAACCCTAACATTTGTCCGGCTTTAGCACTCCAAACCTACATAGAAAAAACCCAACACTTAAGACAAAATTCCCTAGATGGACATCTATTTCTAGGAATTTGTAAACCTCACAAGGAAGTTGGAACACAGACTTTAGCGCGTTGGGTAAAGAAAGTCTTACAGGACAGCGGCATTGATATTTCAATTTTTGGTGCCCATAGCACCAGGTCGGCATCGACATCGGCCGCGCATAGATCTGGGGTCAATCTGGAAGTGGTTCGCAAGGCCGCAGGCTGGAGTAGCACATCAAATGTATTTCTAAAATACTATTACAGAGAAGTTGTACATGCAAACCAAGACGATTTTGTTAAAGCAATATTTAATTAGTTTACAGGTTATTTGCTTTTATATGTATTAACATAAGTTAAGTGAGTGATAAATGTACAATAACCTCGTGTTTACTATTTGGCTAATGTATGATTCGTTTCCTTTAATCATTCTGTTCAAAGATCAAAGTAAACTTGTTGATTTGAACATTTTAACCTTTTTATTTTTTCTCAACCGCTCAATGGTTTGCTATTATCTTTTTTGATTGGATAAACTTAATCCACTCTAAACATCTGCAAGTAAATATATGTAATCGTCTTCGGTTGACACCTGAAGTATAATTAAGAATCAAACAAACTTACCTTGTGTTGAAGTGATGTTTGATTCCAATTATGCGAAGGTGTCAACCGAAGACGATTACATCGTCCCAACCCTCCCTAAACCCAAAATATCTTTGTAAAATGTTCAAAATTATGACACAAAATATAGTTTCTCTTAAATAATGAAGTCACCTTGGGGCCGGGAGCCGGTTACCTGGGAGTGAGTAAGCGAGACAGAAGATAGGTTTCCTTTTATTCTTTAGGATTACTCTGAAAGTGTGACAAGGATGGCACGTACTCGCGTACTGCTGCAAGTAAATATATGTAATCGTCTTCGGTTGACACCTTCGCATAATTGGAATCAAACATCACTTCAACACAAGGTAAGTTTGTTTGATTCTTAATTATAACATGTTTTATGGACTTATCATTCCTTAAAGCATACCTAACAATTTTGGTATGATGGCTTCTTTATAATTAAATTAATCAGTCTACACAAGTATCACATGAGCGTCATTATTAAACTAAACTTAATTTACTTGCTGGTTGACATGACATTGGATGATTACCAAATATGGTGGGTAGTACGTCAGAATGTAATCACTTATGCGCGTACCCTTGCCTGAAACAACAGCTTAAAATTGCGCGGAGCATATTTTTGAATACTCTTTAGGGTACCAGTCGTCTGCCTTTTTGATATTTTTGACCCATAATAGCCTTTGTTCAGTGTCCAGTGGAAACCTGTTGGAAATTAAAAACATCGATTCATTTTTGAGTTGACTATCAATACATTTATCGATATCACGATCGGTCTCTTAAGTACCACACTATGCGATACAAATGTTTGAATTCCACTATTTATAATTACATTACGAATGTAAATACGAATGGTTTAATCACAAAACTACACATATGTATCCGACAACAAATATTGAATAAGATTTTCAGTTACTTTTACCTTAATAAGGTTCGAAATCTTAAAATTCAAGTCAAAACTAAATTGCCGGTGAAACGTAATGTCTTTATTTTGTTCATTCAGGTAACCCTGGCGGTTTTTACACCCTGGAACCACACAAGTCATCACTTTTATCACATTCCGTGCACTTATCGAACAGAAATATACATGAAAAGCTTTATTTTAATCACTTTTACTATTTGCGGTTTAGGTGCACTAGTATACCCAAACAAAGATCGTTGACAGGCATTGCCGGCGTCACCCACAGATAAAATAGACTCGGTCTATAAATTTAATATGTCTATGGGGGCTTAATGGTGTGTTCTCGACCATGTAAATGACAAATAAAAGTACGGGAGTAGAAAATAGTTATTTGTTATACAAGGGTGCAAAGTTGTATTTTACCCGCGAGTATGAAATTGAAACACGAGCAAGCGAAAGGATTCTATAGTTGAACCACGAGCGAAGCGAGTGGTTCTAAAATGGAATCCTGAGCGCAGCGAGTGTTTTAACATACGAGAAGTAAAATACATTTGCACCCGTGTGTAACACAAAACTTTTCCCCTCACTACAGCGAGGAAATTCAAAAAAGGTAATTATTTGTTCACATTACAATCATCATCGGGATAGTGATAATAATTTTCCAAATGCATCATGTATTTAATGCAAGATTTTGTCGCAGTAAACTTAGCACGAAAAAGTAAACGCAGCACGATTTTAACACATTCCTGTAGTTGCACACCAACGCTAATGCATTATTAAATCATTCTCATTCATTATTTTTACAAAATTATAACGAACACCCTGAAAGTTGTTTAGTTTACTATTTTTATGCGTGTTCGAGTCGGTAAATAAAGATTATAACCTATAATATTCTTTGACAATGTTGACGTTGACATTTTCTGCGTTTTGTGATTGCATCTAGTCATCTTATCATCATTCACTAAAACAATTGTTACTTATGGAATTTTAGGATTTATATGTTAAAATCATCATATTATATAAAGGTTTGTATTTTACACAAAATTCTCAAACAAATTATTTAATTATCATTAATATGGAACGATTTCCATGAGCATTTTACGTTTTGTTATTCCAAAACCAAGGTCATTACTTTGCCACACAAGTGAATAATATGCGTTTTTACACGTTCGTATTAAAGGATAAACGAGCAATTTACGAGCTAGTGAGGGGAAAAATCCTTTTTGAAATGCTGACAGGCAGATTTTTTAAACGCCTACTCAGGCAAAGATAATGTACAGCCAACTTCTACAGCACACGCTCAATTTGCATCAATAATTGGCTTGCAAATTGAAATTTAAACTTGGCATAAAGTTTATTGTCGTTCGACAGTCTATACCTACGCGTATCCAAGACGATCTAATTTAGTCGTTTGCATAAATTGAAAACGACCAGACGTCGAAAAATAACTCACAATTTATTTTTGTAGTTACAAGTCATTGAAGTTTAAGGAAAAAGGAAACGCTGCGTAAACGCCGTTTGACAACCTGTCCGGAATCATTATTTTTGCGGATTTAGTTTCATGGAAATATTCCGGTCAGTTAAACATTAACGGGTAAATTAGAGATAAATATAAAATCAACAATAAGTCAACATTTCATATTATTACTTATGGGGCATATAATTTTTCCTTTATTATGCATTAATTTCAAACTCAGTTATAATGATATTTTGTTTCAAATTGAAGGGTTTTTTTATTGGGTAAGTACATAAAATAATGGAATCTGTAAACACAACCCCACTTACACAATCTCGGGGTTAGGCCACTAAGGAAATGGTTAGAAGTGTCAAAACGTATGGTTAACCGGCAAATCCGGTTGGCTAACCCGAAACTGCAAATGGGGCTTCATCATCATCATCAGCCTATCTCAGACCACTGGACAATTGGACATAGGTCTCTCTCATTATTACCTACGCATTATTATTATTTCTGAATGACCGTATCTAAATCAGATAAGGATTATATTTGCCTAACCTTATTCATAAACATGCTGTTAAGTATTGTTTGGCCCTTTCGGTCTTATGGACATATTGATAGGACCGAAAGGAACAAACAATTCTTATCAGCTTGCTAAGTTAAGAGACGTTACTTATGAATCTATGAATATGGGGGTACATATGTATATATTTGAAAATAGTATTAAGTATACCATATTCAAGTCTGATTTATCACTGCATCACTACATAGTATAAATTAAAGTCACTTTTTCTGTCCCTATGTCCCTTTGTACGCTTAAATCTTTAAAACTACGCAACGGATTTTGATGAGATTTTTTTTAATAGGTAGAGTAATTCAAGAGGAAGGTTTTTATGTAGGTATAGTACCCGTGCGAAGCCGGGGTGGGTTGCTAGTATTGTATATCAAAAGATAGTGGCGTATCTGAATATAAGTTTGAAGACTTTGAAGCAGACATTCGGAGAGACGCGGCGCGGCCGGGCGGAAACGATGTAAAATTAAATATCTGAATAATTCATAATGCAAAGTTAATTCGACGGAAATCGACAACCGCCGCTTTATCGACTCTGAGCTTAAGTAACAATTACTTATTCTGATTAATTCATTATTTATGGTGCTCTACTGATTGTAGACTCAAATTTAAATTTCAGTTTGTGTAGAAATATAATCTGTGAAATTAATAATATTATTGTCAGCCTCCGTAGCCTAGTTGGTAGTGACCCTGCCTACGAAGCTGGAGGTTCCGGGTTCGAATCCTGGCGAGGGCATTATTTGTGTATTTATTTATCACAAATATTTGTTCCTTGGTCATGGTTGTCTATATATGTGTTTAAGTATATATATATCTATCTATTATATATAGCGTCGCCTAGTACCCACATCACAAGCCTTAATTGAGCTTACCGTGGGACTAGGTCGATTTGTGTAAGATGTCCCAAGATATTTACTTATTTAATATTATACGAATATGTTACACGATTATGTTGGATTTTTAGTATGTTTATTGCATTAAGACTGCTACAAATTCCTAATGGAGTCTCGTAGAAGTTACACATGCTACTTCCAAGGCAATTATTGTGTAAATAGATCCTCATGCGGCCCTTGAGGCAGCTGTCTGTCGATCTAGTTACCCTTATTCAAGGAGGCTTAAATATGCATATAATAAAGACGGCCCCCAGCCCCCCATCTATCGACGGAAGATCGGCTTATGCTCGTCGAAAACGCTCAAAGTTCTTACGTCACAAAACAGTGAACGTAAACGGGTCAACTTTTCCAGTCAGCATTACGTTCCAAAAATATCGCTCTTATGACATTGACATAGACTTTTTTTCGATCGGCTAATGGGAATCGGCTGTCGACTGACGGGGGGCCGCCTTAAAACTTTGAAACAAAAATTGGTGCAAACTTTGCTACTAATTACCTACGTATCGATCCATAATATCGTTCATAGGAGTTCGAATCAAAATGAAGGCTAGGAAATGTATTAATGTAAAACTGCCGTTCAACGAGTTAATCATAGTGATCGTTATCAACGTGCACTTTCCCCTTGTTCCCCGTCCATTACCAAGTTACATAACCAGCACTGGGAGAGGACAAATTATTCCTACTACAAAACCGGGTAATGTAGTAGGAATTTTGTTTCCTTGAACAAAACCAACGTCATGTGCCGGTAATGTAATAGGAAAGAAAATTCCTAATACAGTACCCGGTCGGTATTGGAGTAGGAATATGAGTGCCTCGCACATAACCATCATCAAAATTATGAACAAGCAGGTTTTCTAGCAGGACCTTAGCAATCTCGTTACAAAACCAACTTTTAAGCCAACTGTTAGGGAGGAAATATCAAGATTTAATTTAATCCTTCAGATTTCTGTATAAATTTTATACATAAACAAAGACTTACAATCAGTTTCAATGGTTTTGTTTGTCGCTTTCGCTCTTATAGACATATTAATAAGAGATTTTTTTTTCGCTAATTATAATTATTTTAGTTTATTTTTAAGGTTATAATGTATTTTACTATTATGTTTCATGTACCATTGTAAATGACAAATTTATTAGACCGAAACGGGCAAACAATACTAAGCGGTTTGCTAAGTTAAGAGATGATGAGTAAGGCGATTAGAATAGAGTGTAGTGAGAGGAGGCAAATTCCAATTTCCAACTAGCAAAGTTTAAACTACCTAAAATATTATGTTGCACCATTTAAGTTAAGTTAAGGATTAATAAAAAAGTATTACTATATCAAATAGTATATAATGTAATTAATGTAGATTGAAGAAACTGATTATAAGTCTTTGTTCGTGTATAAAATGTATACAGAAATCTAAAGGACTAAACTAAATCTTGATACCTATTTCCTCCTTAACAGTTGGCTTAAAAGTTGGTTTTGTAACGAGATTGCTAAGGTCCTGCTAGAAAACCTGCTTGTTCATAATTTTGATGATGGTTATGTGCGAGGCACTTATATTCCTACTCCAATACCGACCGGGTACTGTATTAGGAATTTTCTTTCCTATTACATTACCGGCACATGGCGTTGGTTTTGTTCAAGGAAACAAAATTCCTACTACATTACCCGGTTTTGTAGTAGGAATAATTTGTCCTCTCCCAGTGCTGGTTATGTAACTTGGTAATGGACGGGGAACAAGGGGCACTTTCCGTGGCAATGGCTATGGTTGACAGAAAAAGTAACAAATGTGAAAATGCTATTTTGTTCTATTACTCGTACCCTAAAAAAAAATAGTATACTCTCCATAGGATACATACAAACTTTATCCTACTTTATTATAGAAAAAATCTAATGTTATTAATTTACGACACATAATATTAGTACTTTAAATGACATATTGCAAAGTCTTTATTTTAATCAAAATGAATATTCTAGTAACTATTTCAAGTGGAGTAAGATCAGTTTTATATAATGGATTTTTCAATTTGACGTGAACGTTTGACAGTCAAATCTGATACATTTTAGTCGTTTACTGGTTTGTGTAATTTGAACAAGTGATTAAAATCGGTTTAGGTAATTATTTATTATGATTAAAATGACTTTAATTTCTGAAATTTTAATAATTTATAAAACACTTTTGATTTTTAAATTTGATTTTTCTGTCAAGGTTTACTAATGTTTGGCAAATAATTTTTCCCAAAGTATTACATCGCAAACTATTCTTCCCAAATTTTCATTTGGCAAAAATTCAATTGTCAAAACTACTTATCGCAATTTTTTCAGTTAGCAAGCCTTTTTGTTGGCAAGCGATTGTTTAGCAAAGAATTACTTGGTCGTTTTTATTTTCCCAAAAAATTTTTTGGCAAATGCATCGTTTGGCGTAACAAGCTAATCCCAAAATATTGTATGACATACGATTTATACCGCATATACAATATTACATCGCAACCAATTTTTCGCATAAAGTCATCGCCGAACACGGGGTTTTATATTATGTAAGGGAATAACAAAACAGTCGGTTCTGGCACTCGCCGGCCGCTACCGCGGCACGCTCGCTTCGCTCGCTCGGCTCGTGCGCTGTATGGTCGCAGTTTCACCTAACACTCCTCCTCGCTTCGCTCGTCGTCGTACCTAACGGTGGCTCTAGGATAGTTTTTTTATGAAAATGAAAATAAAAATATAGTTTTGTTAACGTGGCTATGTGTGCCTTCTTAGTACCTACCAATAAAAAATATGAATAGGTGATCATTATGATGGATTTTGTTTTCTCACTTCATTCATTATGATACCAATTATTCATGAAATACGTTTTTTGTTCCAGGCAAGTTCAAGCCAAGGGTTGTGCAAAAAAGTACGAAATTCCTGTATAGACCTACGAACTTTAAAATAATATTATCATTTGCCAGGCTTTTGCTATAAGTAGAGCTTGCGAAGTATCAAATTTGGCATATTTTTTTTGGATTTTAACTTATGACAAAATAAAACATTTGCCTAATAAGAATTTGCTTAATAAAATCTTGACGAAGTGAAACTTTGCAAAATAATAATTTGACCAAATGAATAAAATGAGAAATGTAACTTTGCTAAAGGTTTGTTTGGGAAATGAGACTATTGCGATAAGTTATTTGGGAAGTCATATTTGGGAAACATAATTTGCCAAATGGCAGTACACCTTCTGTCAACCATACTTTGCCACCAATACCGCGCACGTTGATAACGATCACTTAATCACGTACCTACTTAAGTAAGTGTTAGGAATAGATTATTTTATTTTATTTAAATTATGATAGTCGATTCAACCTACCTGAGCAAGTCTACCGAACTCCTGGGACGACGAATTCTTTTCATCCATCCAATTAGGATCGAAACTCGAGCACTATAATTTGCTAGAAAAAGTCAAGTTACTCAATTAGTTGATTTAAGTACATAAAAATTAGGCACTAAGTAAACTAACCTTTAAACCCGTCTCGCCGTTTTCTTACTAATATTATAAGCTTAAGCACCTTTAATAATCCGAGCGCCAAAGAAACCTAAAACCAAAAACGCAATAAATAATCTCCCAGAACGCGAAAGACCGGCCCTAGGATCGAAAACTGACACTAATAGTTTAATTATGCATTCAGACACCGGACCAAAATTTTCTTACTTCCATTAATTAAACAAGAAAACAGATCGGCTAGATAAGGGCTATAAATCTAAATGATGAATAGGTGAGCTCAGTCCGTGGATCAGAATTGTAAATTGCTTATTTGTGCGTATTTGCGGCCGATGGATTCCGGGGAGATAAAATGTTCGGATCTCCGATGGTAAGAAAGGATATGCAAAGGCTCATGTAGTAGGTAGATAGGTCTTCTTTGTCGTAGCCTCATTGGCCTCAGCCAACACACGTCCCTCAGGACGTGAGAGACGTGACTGCGGAATGGGGGCCTACCTATAAGGTGCTTCCAAATTAGCTACCGACACCTTACGGTAGGTATGCGTGTTCTTTATCATGAGCACATGCATGCCCTAAGGCCTAAGGTATCGGTAAATATAATTTTCCCCTTACCAGCTCGCAAAGCGCCCGTTTATCCTTTACTATGAGCGGGTAAAAACGCTTTTTATCAACTTGTGGGTAAAGTAATTTGACTTTGCTCTAATTCCTATGGCCCACTACTGCCTAGTATAAATTGATCCGTGTGACAGTAGTAAACATGCGCAATCGGAGCTCACATGCTAAATTGATCAGTTGTCATCAGTGACTTTGTAAGCCATTGGCTATATTTAAGTACCAGGAGTAACTCTAGGTACTCTACGATACGTTTCGACATTGAGTTTTAAATGTTTTTTTTTAAGTTTACATTTGGATGAGATTTGTAATCATATTTCCTCGCGTTAGTGAGGGGAAAAAAGTTGTATTACACTTGGCGGCAATGTTTGTTCAACTCTCGTGCCTTGAGACCTTCGTAATGCTCAAGATTCCAGTTTTTGAACCACTCGCTACGCTCGTGGCTCAATTTTGGAATTTTTCGCTGTCTCAGGTCTCAATATTGGCACGACAGTTAAACAACAACTTTGCCCCCATGTATAATAAATACACCAATGCTCTTTCCCGCCCGGCCTTTGTCTTATGCAAGCTTTGACAGCTATCGATGGCTATACAAGACTACGGAATATTGTCCCATTGCAGCCGCCAACTTCGGTAGTAAATGCTGTGGACTTACGCGGAACTGTTCAACATTAGCATCATTTGAATAGATGCCATACGACCGCGTCAGTATTTTTCAATAGTACACATGTATTTTTTCTCAAGGCTTTATCTTCCAATTGATTAAATGCTGATGACATTTCCATGTTTCCTCTCCCTCTCCTTATCTCGGACTCTTTGGTCCAATTTCTGAAAGTCTGAAACCTTTGAAACGAGTTCCAAACTATCGATTTTGACGGTGATTTAAGTATCTTAATAATACTACGGTATCAAAGTTTATTGATAAGGAAACACTCAGGTAAACCCACACAGTACCTGGAAGACACCTGGAAAACTCTGATTAATCCAACTTGGAGATGAACTTCACGAAACTCTTGGTGAGTTTACGTGTACTTAGCTAATAATAGAAAATTAACTTACCTACAAGCTCAATAAATTATTATTCCGCTACAAAAGTAATTAGGCACATCCTAATAAAAGGGTAGAAGTTTGTAATCAGGTATGCTAATTTGGCAAAGTTGGGAGTGAAAAAGAAAAGTTTGTATCCCCATTAAACCCCATTGTTTCGTCCGCCATTATCCGAGCGGAACTACGCAATGATGGCAGTTACAAGTTTTTCATAAAACGATTTGCGAAGTTGGACGGTGCGCCGTGCCACGGCGCCGGGTGATATTCGACGGTGTAAGTAATGGGAAAGGAAACTCAAACTGCCTTTGCCCATCAGCAATGGTCTGGAAAAAAGTTGGATTTGTATAGCGGTAAGTATACTATAGGTACCTAGTTATTTTACTTCTAAACTTACTTAAAGATTTATCACAGTTTTTTCACATGTATTTTACCTTAAGTATCTATTTCGAATATAATTGACGACTAGGTAGGTACAATCAAAGACAAAAATGTTCAAAAATATGTCCTTTTGTGTGTGCACTCTATCTAATTCTGTGTAATAAGAACGTCGTAACATATTTATGAGCGGATTCTTTCGATACTTATTTTTGCACTTGACTGTATCTACACCTACAGGTTTCCTTACATTATGTTAGTAGAAGTAGATCTGTAAGTACTATTCGCAATACAACCTCGTCAGGTCGTAATACTCATACTCATAGATAATTAGGGAATTAAATCTCGGGTTAATCTTCTGGGAAGCCTCCTGACGTCTTGTCACACGGGCGACTGACGCGAGCCATAAAGCTGACTTTACACTTGCAAGTTATTACTGCAAGTTTGAGACGCAAACATAGGGAAGAGTGAGTTACAAATATCTGTATCTCTTCGTTGCTGTCCATACTTAGGGTAGTTTCAAAACGCAGGTGTACCTAAATCTGGCTTAAGCGTATGCGCTAAGTAGCACGGAGCACCTACTTATGCGTCGATTGCAAAAAAATGTACATACTTAGTTAAGGTCTTAATCAAAATAAAAATCACAATTGTGTTAGGAAAGTTAGTGATGCAAATACAAACTATATGTCATACTCTGTCCAACAACCTTTGGCAGTAGAAAAAGGAGGCGAATTAAAAAAAAAGTTTTGTTTATCGCTTACAGAAAATTTGGAATTGATGCCCTTTCTCTCTCAAAAGTTGTTACACAAAAGGATCTAGGGAGAGTAACCAAAGAAATGGCAATTCATTCTGGCCTACTACCGCAAAAATCGAAATTCGTAAATTTCGAGGATTTTTCTCTGTCACTCAAACGAAAGCGTCATTAGAGTGAGAGAGACAAATCCTCGAAAATTGCGAATTTTGTCTTTCGCGGTAGGGCCGCTGAACCAAATGAAATGACAGTTTGACAATGACAGATTAATTGATAGGCAAAATCGTTGCCATGTAAAGAATATCGCAAAATTGTGCAGAGTTATGTTTGTCAGACTGTATACATGTAAATTATGACTGTTAGCAGTGAATCGACATAAAAAACATCAAACTGCTTAAAAATCGAGAGTAGGACCTAGATCCTCTGGTAGCTCTGCCTAGGACTTACCTAGAGTAGGACCTTTGTCCTACTGGGCACCGTAGGTAGAGCTGGGCACCGTTAATCATAAAGTTGACTTCGTTAATCGATAATCTGTTACTAAAATTGTTAACTTCGTTTATCGATAAAGCGTTACACTTTGCATGAGTTAACGCAAGTTAACGTGTAGCGCTTAGTAAAAGGAGTTGTCCTCCCGGAGTCATTCTCTCTTCACTTAAATGTCGTCATTTTCGTCTGGAAATGGAATCCAATTCCACTATAATATTTGTGACTGCACTAATATACCGTTTTCTTTTTTATAATATCTAAGTCACAAACACACAAACAGTACTTATAATTTAACAACTAGGCAGGGAACAAACAAACAGACAAACCACTCCTCATTGTAAGCGCCAGCGCTAACTAAGAAAGCATCAAACAAATAATTTGGATCAACAATTGGTATCTTTCTCTCTGTCACACTTGCATGTTCGAGCGATAGATAGGTGACATGATAGATGCCTATATTCGATGTTTGCGGTAGGCCTGCTTGTCGACCGCCCCGAACGTACTTGTTAGAACTGGTTTTTCGCGTCGACAGGTGTACAATGTGCAATATGTAGATATTGGTTAAACTATTAATACTATTAACGGAATTATGAAAAGTTGACGGAAATAAATGAGTCCCTTAAGTTAACTTAAACGTTAATCCGTTAATCAAATTTTTAATTTCGTTAATTAACGGATTAACGAGTTAATGCCCAGCTTTGGTTCTGGGTATATGACATTTTATTATACTAAGGATAAATTATTGCGCTGCATTTATAATATTTCGGTGACAATAAATAAAACTGCAATATATCAGTAAAAATCGTTTGTATTTACTTGTTTTTTAAACACAAAATAAAAATTATAAATAAATGCACAGCAAACACAATACAGGCACCAACTTTCAGTAAGCATACCTTTAATTTGTAGGTAGATAAATGGAATAAATTACATCAAAACATTTCATAAAGTTTATAATAACTTAAATATACGGTATAAATTTGGAATACTATAACAAATACATTTTATAATTTATCTAAAAGTAGAATCAGTTCCAGTTTCACAAGGTTTAAAAGTAAAGAGTAGTGTGACTATACCACTAATCAATCCAAATAGCTTGAAGTAGAATCAATTGATGGGCTTTACAAATGGGTTGATCGATTGGTTTCGGCACGCTGACGAGCATATTTAACCCTTAAATGCATAGTGATGTATACATGCATCATGTATTCTTGACTCTATTGACAGCATGTCAGAATTCAAATTTGAATAAATCTTTGTCAAGGTCATGCATTTAAAGGTTAAGATGACTAACTGAGAGATTTCATAAAGACTACATTATCTCTTCCAAATGAACAATCAATCTATTAAAAAGCTCTTTTTGAGGGTAAACGTATGCACAGAAACACTTCCACACTGAATTTTCATAGTAGGGTACTGTACTATACGGTCTGGTTATTACTGCCAAAGTAGCTAGGTGGGTAAATTATTTAAATTAAAAAATGAACTACCAGTAGGCTTAGCACAGGATTAGTGCGACAATATGTCGCCGCGAGATAGACTATCCATCCTTCTTTTATTCATATAGTTAGTAAAAGATGGAAAATGTATCTTGCGGAGACAAGCTGACATATCAATCATGTGCTAAGCATACCTACAGATTTGGGCACCAACTAATCTGTAAAACAACTTGTAGGTATGAATCCATTGTTCAGTGTATTCTGGGCCTTAAAAGTATACCTAAATTACCTAAGCAATATATCGAGTAGGTATATTACATTTATAGTGGTCCTTTTCATTCAATGTTTGAGCCTCTAGATTTGTGTGTCGTTGAGATTATCCTACCAATTACTGGCAACTCTTTAATTACGACAATATGAATTATGGTTTTAAGGAATTTTGCCCTAACTGGGTAATCAAAATTACATTACTTTTGATAGCCGGAGATCCGGTGCGATAACCTAGTTATTATAATATTCCCAGAATTTTATTTAATTTAAAACCATCCGTAATATTTGAAGTAATTCATAATAGAATGCTTGAAATGGAAATAATAACCTAGAAATATATAATAGTACATTGCGACACTAGTGCGAAACGTAGGTAATTCCTGTGGAAGCTTTTTTTATTATTAACCCTCTAATGCATAAGACAGGCAAAAATGCATTTCAAATTTGAACCCTAACAGCAGTCAATAGAGTCCAAAACCAATGAAATCATATTTGGCTTCATATGCATTAGAGGGTTAAACAGTTTGTTATTGTATTTAATACGAGGTTTCATTAAATACTAAATTGTTTAACAATAAAAAACTATTTGACATTGCAATTACAAGAGCGTTTTGAGTTATTAACTTACTATTTATGTATTATAGTATAACAACCATGTAAAATTGATAAAACGGAACCATTAGCAACTATAAAGCTTATAAATTACATAAATTTGTGCAATAATTTGATAATTACCTAACTACAGCATACACTGCCGACTTTCATACAACTTATATGGCACACCTAACAATACATTGTACCAAGGCTATTCTATTTAAAATCGTTGTTGTTTCTGAATATTGAGGCAGAATGTAGCACCTATCCATAAGCTATTTAACGCTTTCACTGGCCATGTATCAATTTGGACTTCAAAGTAACGCACGCAATGGTAGGTACAATCAACAACACACCTGTGAACTCAGGCAAAGTGCCAAAAATATGTAAACAGAACTTTATTACCTGGACATAAAGGTGTGTATACATATTTCTGGCACTTTGTCTGTATTCACAGCTGTGTTGTCGATTGTACCTTTGTAACTGTACTACCATGAGTCAGAAAGTAAAGGATACGTTAGGTTTTACTCGATACGTAATGCATTATATCGCGCTCGCACTGATTTAGCCTCGTTCTGCCCAATGTGATTTATAAAGGACATATTCGAATTTGTAGAACAAAAGAAAAGCGACTATATTTTCAAATTCATTAGGTTTAAATTTCAATAGCTCAAACTGAGTAAGAATACATTTGTCACCACCCCAACTTCTCCTGCGGGTGTCGTAAGAGTCGACTAAGGGATAGAAGTGTCACTGATTATTTGATAAAATAATGATGATGGGCAGCAGCGTCATCATAGTGGACACATTACTGCGATCGTCAATCCGCTTACCCAGCGTGGCGATTATCTACGCCCAGAGGTCTACGTCCAGCAGTGGACTATCATAGGCTGATGATGATGATGATGATGAAACTGAGTATGACGGGCACGACGAGGATATAGTTGCGAGCACGATGATCTGCTTTACGTATCGAGAAAAACCTAACGTTACCGATAGGTCCTTGCAAATTCATGGTACATTTGCAGTATTTAAAAGTTCGGCCACAACCTATCTTTAATAACGAGACCTATGAATCCAGAAGGATACAATGGACGATGAAAGTGTTAAAAGGTCGCTGCATACATGCCGTGAATTATACGTGAACGAAGTTATACCGCGTGTCAGTGCTATACCGAAAATTAACGCACAATATATCAAGCAACATTTAAATCTATACTCTGCGCAATATTGAAAAATCTAATCTTGCATTCGCCAGTTTCTTGTATTCATACGAATTCAATCAGATTTAAGAAAAACATCACTTCATTAAGATACAAGAAGCTAATCATATAATGAAATTAGTATGACCTAAATACAAGCCATAAGCTTAAGAGTGAGGTTAGGTGAAGTTTTTTAAACACTACTGGGCGCAAAGTTAACAAATAAAAAAATCACAAAACATTGTATATAGTTGTGGTATTCACGTTACGTATGCATCAACCTTTAAGTACTAATCCACGATAAAAAAAATGCATTTCATACAGGAACATTGAACAGTTGAATATATTTTTAATTATAACCACAAGAAAATACCAAATGACCTATGTGAATACGGCATAATTGAACTTACATTGTAGAATATTTTCCAATTTAGGTAACGCGATATTATAATGAATAAAAAATAAGGATAGTGAAGATGAATATTGGCTAGAAACAATACAGTGTAAAAATACGGATCATAAATTAAACCACGCATATGAGTTATTACTCGTTGTAATACATTACCAATATTCATTAATAAAAAGTTGTTCTAGTTGAGATGTATTAAATTGAATCCTCATTCAACACATCCTCCTAAATTCAGCCGTCACTTTTCAAATATTTTCTTTTGTCTATGATTTTCAATAAAAAAGAAAATTCAGTTAAATTTACATTATAAACAATCAATAAAAATAAAAGATCTAAAGATATGCCACGAAGCAAACCTAGAGAATATTGAAACAAGAATCAATTTAAACCCTTATAAAGCTCTCAATCGTTTTAATCAATACTCTCTAGCAAAAGAAATCTTCAACTAAATACAGACCTATATGTATAGTTAAAACAGATAAATTCGTGCTAGCTTCGCGTGATCCACGAACAAATTACAATTACGAAACATCTTAAGATATTATAACTGATTTTAACAAGATAACAAGACAGTAAAACGCAGTAGAGTAAAACCAATCTCAAAAGGCACTTCCCGAAATTGTGTTTAAAATATCGTTATTTTCACATACCGTTATATCTTAACGTTACTCTACCGATGATAATAAATATAACGTTATATAGATCTTATAGTGACATAAAAGTGCCGAAGACTGCCTTTTTGCTTCTCTCACTCATAAATATATAATTGAAAATAACGTCTACTCAAGTAGATATTTGTATTATCTGTACTAGCGCACCTAGCATAGTAGTGAGACTAGCAAGATTAGAAGTAAACTACGATATCAACAGCGGAAAGTCAATCCATAACGTAATTATGATCCCATATAACATTATCTGATACAGCCAAATAATATTGATACGACTTAAACTACATTTAAAACACAAACGAGAAATAACGTTATGATAACGTTATTATTTAAAGTTTTTAAAACAGTTAATCACTTAATTTAAGTTTGGTTTCACTCTAAACACGGAGTCGCTATTTCTAGTAATGTGTGATCAAGCGATTTGAATCTTTGTACAATCATCATACTGTTTAAAGACCAATTGTGCACTTTATATTCATCTTAATAAGGGTGACAACTCTCACGGGTGGTCAGGTAATGGTGTTGGCGTTTATATTAATAATATACAACATACAACTAAGTATATGAGTAAATCTAAACTCGAATGGGAACCTTAAGCCACTCTAGAATATAAAAAATATATAAAAATGGCAAATTGTACAAGATTACTGGCAATTTGATTTATAACATCACTTCGACATCGTTCCCGAGTGACTTGAATACATCAATTGATTGACTGTAGATTTTGTACAAACAAGAAAAAATAAGTAACATAACAGACTGCTACTTGCTTTGTTTCAAATAAGGTAGTTTTACAAATGGTCACATAAACAAGTGCTAATAGCAAGGCATATTCATGTGGTAGGTATTTTTTTGAAATGCGTTATATTTTTGTGATTCCTCTTGTACAAACGCCGACACATTTAACCATTCGTGAGTTCCCCTTATTTACAATGTATCTAGGTAACGAATACTCCGTGAATACTGCGCCTTATAAATCACGCTATCACTATGACTCTTTCGCCCACTGCTCATGTAAACTTTGCAAATGTTCAAAAGCCCTCTTAGTAATATTAAGCGTTGGCACAATCTCCAATAGTCCCTTTTCCCCTATCAAACTAAGTCCAGCCAATCCTAAATACGTGTGCATCGGATCCGTGCACGTGTCCGGCCATTTTGAGAACCCACCGACGATAAGGTCCTGCGTTTCGTAGACGTAGCTTCTATTGCTTCCGTAGTTGGTGTATTTTAGAGTTTTGAGCATTTTGAGGGAAGCTCCAACCCAGAAGCTGTAACAGGTATCGACAGGTTTGTTGGGTCTACCTTGGAAGCCGTCGATTTGTCGGAGGACGAGCCAGCGCTTGAGGCCCTCGACCTGTTGTTCGGAGAGTTTGTGCATTTGGTCGGTGAGCTGCAGGGTTGCGAGAGCGCAGTAGGTCGTTCCTCCGTGAGATTCCAACTCGGGGCATTGGGCTATGCCGTAGTCGTAGCCCTGAAAGTTAAGTCATAAGTATTATTATCCATAGGAAACGTCGACAAATGATTCGAAATGTATGAAACCGCTGGAATTTTTCTTACGATTTCGGCTTTGCCTCCATGGAAAAAGTTGTTCAGTATAAGATAATTCGTTAACATTTTGCATGTATTATCAAATCGCGATTAGAATGGGATTCGAAAGTACTGTTGACACAACAGTGTATAAGTCAATGTCAAGTCAAGGATACATTCATATTTATGTTCATATATTCAGGGTTTAAGTCAGATTTACAGACAATAGATTAAATCACTCATTACATCTATAAACAACTCTTTTCTTGGTAAATGTTGTGTCATTTGTTGTGTCCACAGTACTTTCGAATCCCTTTCTGATTCCGGTTTGATAATAACTATACGACAATGCAAAATTATTCCGACATATTCCATAATGTAATAGGTACTAATAGGGTAGGGATGTTTTCAAAAATGTTGAATGTAATTACGAGCTTATTGAAAACAAAATCACGATCCAAGGAATTCAATTTTTTTAAATTGTGGTGATTTTTCGAATCAATAAAAGTAAAATTTTCTCGAGTCATAACGAAAAAAGGACAGTTAACATACATTTGACAGATACATCATCTATGATTCTAGATGTTAATTTGGTTCGTGTTGTAGGAGCTAGACTAAAGTTTGTCTTAGTTCCCGGCACTAAAAATGTAGCTACCATAAAAACGTGAAAAAACTAAATTTAAATTAATTCAGTGGCCAGCAAGGAATAAGCAAACTATCTAATCAATAAGTACATACGTAAAAAAATGAGACTTGCAACTTTGTAACACAGACACATATCCTGTCCAGAATTTCTCAGAATTCCGATGAAATAGGTACAATAATAATAACACATCCTGTCCAGACAGACTATCAGTATACCGCTCTTTCGAACAATCGTTCATCACAAGCTTGCTTACTTTGTATTACTATGTTGCAAGCCGCGTGTACAGTCGACGTCAAAGATATAATTACGGTTTAAGTGCCAAAAATATATTTACACGACCTTATTGTCAAGGCAATAAAGTCGTGTAAATATATTTTTGGCACCTAAACCGTAAAGTTATCTTTGACGTCGACTGTACCTACCTACATTTTTTAGGGTTCCGATGGTCCGTAGGAAGTCTTGTAACGTACTTGTCAATAAATAGGAATTGTACCTGGATATACATTAGCCAAGTTGCCAATCGCTAACGCTTAGTAGCGTATCGTAGTTTTCCCTCTCTGTCACTCATTCATATTAGTGCGACAAAGACAGTTAGCAGCCTTTCGTTTACGATTGACGATTAAGCGTTAGCGATTGGCAACTTGTCTAAGCACCCTGATATAAGTAGTTCAATTTGTAACAAGGTGTTATTATTGACTGATATGGATGTGAGAGACAGAATGTTCAGAGGGTGTAAAGTAAACAACCGAAAGTGAAAGACATTCGTGTAGAGACGAGCTCGGCGCTTGATTATGCAGACCTAGGCTCTCCGAAACATATATCGCGGGTAGTGAGACGTGAGTTTATACGTTTAATTATTATTTAAAGGTGTCAGGTCAGGATTGGCTCTTTTAACGACTGGGAACTACTGTCCGCACCTACGAGTATGATTACTGACTGTTAGTACTAGAAAGCTGAAACTTAATATGACAGTAATATTTGATACTAGCGACCCGCCCCGGTTGCGCACGGGTACTAGGTATATCTACATAAAAACCTTCCTCTTGAATTAATCTACCTATTAAAAAAAATCTCATCAAAATCCGTTGCATAGTTTTAGAGATTTAAGCGTACAAAGGGACATAGGGACAGAAAAAGTGACTTTATTTTATACTATACGTAAGCACTGTAAGGGGGTGGGGGGGTCTCTGTTTTGCTTATTTTTGCTGACAAAGGGGAGGGGTGGGTCGAGATGGTGATTATGTCAGCAGTAGTTATTAAATTTTATATATATATATGGCAACCCACACGTTGAAAAATGTGTACAGTCACAGACTTTAATTGATAAGCCACTTGTCACTGTGCGTATTTTAGCCGTGTAATGCAAATCGGCTTTAGTCGCTTTTACTCGTAAATCCTAATAAACGAAGTAAAGTCATCGTATAACAGAAGAGCAAAATTTATATTTCTATCTTTATCATTGTGCGTTTATGAACTGTCACTAAGGTTCGAATCTTGGGGGCGAACTTGACATTACATTCAATGCACTTAGCTTTATAATTATAACTATGACGTATTATCGGAGGCGCTCGTCGTCGCGTTTTCTTCGGAAGGTGACATTACCATGGTTACGTAATAACAAAAAAGTTTAACCAATAATAATTGACATTTTTCCGGAAGCTAACGTTACTATAGTTACGTTATAACATCCGCTTTAGTCCTGAGACGTCAATCTAACTTCAGAGCCCAGATGGTAATTTGACTGCTAAGCTGCTATGTAGGAATTTTCGTTCTCTTTCCTTTTAACGGCTGTCACTG